>JAAGKR010002675.1:0-88811 GCA_011419295.1 Clarias macrocephalus | reverse complement strand
GGTTTGTTACCCAGAAGTTTGTCAATCTCTGAAGCAATGTGAGGTGTTATCTTTGGAAGCACCTGAAAAAAATAAGTAATTTTGACTAATAAAAAAATGAGAAGAAAACGAATCACATTTATGATTGAAAGTAAATATTTATAAATATGTATTCAAAGGCATTTTCAAATCAAAGTTTGAATGGATGGTAGACTTTCCAACTGTCCCCAAGTGGATGGCAATGAAAATACAGCAATCAGCCATAACATTAAAACAACTGACAGCTGAAGTGAATAACATTGTGAGGAAGTCATTCACTGGGCAGTAATGTTTTGGAAGCAGGAAAAATTTGCAAGTCTAAGGATCTGAACAACTTGGACAAGGGCTAAGACAACAGCGCATCTTCAAAACAACAGGTCTTGCTAGGTGTTCGTGGCATATGAAAGTTATTACCTTCCAGAATTGGTCAAAGGCAGGATAACCACTTAGCCAGTTAGGGTCATGTGGCACATAAGGCTCACTGATGGTTGTGGGTGGTGAAGGCTAACCTGTCTGGTTTGATACCAGGTACTAAATTGATGAAAAAGTTAATGCTGGATCTGATAGAATGCTGTCAGAACCCACAGAGGGGAGCATAGCAGCTTGTACATGGGGCCGTGTAGCTGCAAACCCCTCGCCTGATGGATCACATTTTCTTTTACATCATGTGACAAAGAAGTCCTACATGTCACAACTTATAGTGTTTAAATGATCTGCTATTAATGTGTAGGTGCCAGATACAACAGCACAACTTCAGAGGTTTTGTGAAATCCACCCTCAAGTGGGTCAGAGCTGTTTTGCTGGCACTATGCACCTGCACAATATCAGGCAGGTGTTTTTAATGTTATAGCTGATCCAAAGGGCTGAGTAAAATGTTGATGATCAAATGAAAGCAGTTTTCTTGCCTGTATTGCACCGAGGTTTTCTGTGAGTTGTGCAGGGTTGGAGCTCCCCAGCAGAACTGAACTCACGCCCTCGTTCCGTAAACACCATGCTGCAAATGAGAGAGAAAGGAGAGAATAAAAATATTGAAAAATATTCTAAAAATAAATCAATAAAATAACTAAAAGGTGCAAGACTTTTAATGATGTCTTTATCTAGGTCTTCAATTACAGTGAAGAGATCCCATTTATTTGCATAAGAGCATTAAAGGGAGCTATTAAGAGTAATAATCCAGATGATGGATCAGTTTGTCTTTAACATCTTAATAGAATAACATGAATATAGCCTGATCCCAGATTTGGACTGTCGCACTGAAATATAAAATAATAAAGTACAAACAGCCGGAAGGTTATTTGATTTTAACAGTCATGTCCCAGATGTAATGAGACTAGATTAAAGATAATTTATTTATAAACAAAGAGAAAGAAAATAACTGTGAACATTTCAGAAGCTTCTGAGGAGACATAAAATCACAAGATATACATCATAATTACATCGTAATTTTGGGGGGGAGAGTAATAATGTAACAACAGTTTTGTGAAATACAAGCAGCTTGGGAAATGTGGGTTTTAAAGTTTTGTCTCACCCACGGCAAGTTGTGGCAGTGTACAGCTAAGCTTTTCTGCAATGTGACTCAGCTCCTTTAGCTTAGCCTGCTGTTTTCTTCCGTCCTCACTCACTATCTTATCCTTCAGCCACTGGTAGGACTGGTTCCATACATAGAATCCACACACACACACACACACACACAAAAAAAAAACACAGCAGATGTTGTGTATGTTAAATTTATATATTTCACATGGAATTTTGTGAGAAAAAAAATTTCTAAATAATAATAATTTCTGCTCCTGATGATGATGATTATTATTATTAATATTAATCACATCATTCAGAGTGAATTATATATTGTATAATAAATCACAAAATGGCATGATTGAGTATTGAGTAGGCTGGATTTTCTTCCGCCTCATGGAGTTTTTGCATGTTCTCCTCGTGCTTGGACGTTTTCCTCCGGGTACTCCTGTTTCCTCTCATAGTCCAAAGACTTGCAGATTAGTCTAATGGCTAAAATGGGCAAGACTTTTTTAATGTGCCCATAGTGTGTAAATGAGGGTTTGAGTGTGTGCCCTGCGGTGGATTGGGTTGGGTTCCTCTGTGGCCCTGTATACAGGACAAGTGGTATAGTTGATGAGGGAGTGATTTCTGATAAGATTAATAATAACTAATTAAGTTTTCCAAAAAAAAAAAAAAAAAAAAAAAAACCAAGCTAATAATATTTGGGTTTTCAGATGAGCACATGCTCAAACCCAGAACCTTACAATTGTGGACTAGTAACACTAGTGACTACTCCAGAAGACCATGTACGACTGAGTCGAGGTAATTTGATGTCAATTAATACTAAGTCTATATTGTAGAGTTTGACAGGAAAACAAGATTAAACGCCCCCTGTACGAACTGGTAATTTAATTCTCATTCTTTAATGAAGAATTCTGAACTTTAATATAAAATTATAGGACCACAGATATATGTTTGAGTGATGCCCAATCTGACCTTACAACACTCATCCGTGTACTATAATGATATACTGTCTTCCAAAACCAAAGTTAAACTGAATTTTAACTTGAAGCTGTAATCTTTTTTTTTTTTTTTAATGTTTTTATAATATTCCACAATGTTTGTAATTAAAAATGCTTTGTGTTCAACAAAACTTTACACTTCTTCTCTACAGAAACAAATTAGAATGAACTTGCTATACAGTAGTTTGATAGTTTTCTTCAAATTAACTTATACATAAAAATTATGGGTAATGGATACTAAGTTGCATATTTACAACAGTGGCCAAAAGTGTCTTCAGTGTCTTCAGATCTTTTTGTCAGATGTTACTATAGTATACTGAAGTATAATTACAAACATTTCATAACTTTTATTGACAGCTAAATTAAGTTTATGCAAAGAGTTAATATTTACAGTGTTGATCATTCTTTATCACGACCTTTGCACTTTGCCATGGCATGCTGTCAATCAACTTCTGGCACACATCCTGACTCATGGCAGCCCATTCTTGCATAATCAATGCTTGGAGTTTGTCAGAATTTGTGTGGGAAAAAAACGGATTATTTTTTTTTTGTCTCTTGAAGATTGATCACTGTGCTTTCAATGTGATTAAGGTCTGGGGAGTTTCCTGGCCATGGACCCAAAATTTTGATGTTTTGTTCCTCGAGTCACTTGATTTAACTATTGCCTTATGGTAAGGTGCTCCATCATGCTGGAAAAGGCATTGATCATCACCAAACTGTTCTTGGATGGATGAAATTGCTCTTGAAGAATGTTTTTGTACCATTCTTTATTCATGGCTGTGTTCTTAGGAAAAATTGCGAGTGAGCCCTACTCCACTGGCTGAGGAGTAACCCAACACCTTTTCTTTTCAGGAAAAACTTTTTTTTCTGGATGCCCCAAACAATCAGAAAGGGGATTCATCAGAATGTCTTTACTGTATTTATTTAAATGTCTTTATCCCAGTCTTGCACCCTGCACAGAATATCAATCTGTCCCTGACGTTTTTCCTGGAGAGTGGCTTCTTTGCTGCCCTTCTTGAAATTTGAGACGGTGGACAGTAGAAATGTGTGTAATTATACTTCAGTATACCATATACTGTAACATCTGACAAAAAAAAAAAAAAAAAACACTGAAGCAGCAGACTTTGAGATAAAAAATATTTTTATCATTCTTAAAACATGGTCACAAACTACAGGCTGATTTATCCATTGGGACAAAATTATCCAAAATGTACACTGGTCTAACCAAAACAATATTGACTTTTTTTGTTCTTTTTTTAACGCCCCTTGACTGAAAAAAAAAAAAAACATGCACAAAATAATATCCAACAGCTTGTAATATTTCTTGATTCGCAATAACTGTTTCTATGTAAATCCTAAGTCTATTGAGTCTGTCTACCTTATTCAACTAGTAGGTTTGCCCAAAAGCATGATGCAATAATAACTCAGTGGGTGTGGAACCAAAACTGATGTAAAATAGATGGACTTCCTAAAATAAACCTTGCTTATTGAATTAACTCACTGAATGGAATACTGTCAGTTATGTAATCTACCATGTAGGCCCACCTTCATTGCTGCCCTGGAGGATTCTGGGACTCCATTCTCATACTTTCCTGTGATGATTCCACATGCCAGAGGAGACCAAGACACCACACCCACACCTGCAGTGCATGATGATAATCACCAGAAAAGTAAGATTTAGTAGCTAAAAACAAACACTAAAAACTTTTTTATTTTATTTTTATAAATACAGAAGTTTGTCTGACACTCTACTATCTGCTAAAACATCCAAGATCTTCCAGTTGCAGCTAATGTCCAGCTATTTGACAAAGGTATTGACCATCATTGTCAAACATATCAGTATACAGTAACTACAGTAACACACATTAAGATATTCTAACATTGACATTATATATTTTTTGTTAAAAAAGCTTAATGTAGACATACCAATTTTATGGTAAAGTTCAGGCAGCTGCACTTCCACTTTTTCCCTCTGGAAGAAATGATACTCGGCCTGCTCACACACTGGAGGGATCAGGTTAAACTGCCTTGCCACAGAGTATGCCTCCTATAGAGAAGGAGGATCAGGAAGACGAATGAAGGGAGAAAATTTAATTAAATGATGTACAAACATTTTTATTTTAATGAGACATGCTCATTATAATGTATGACGAGTATGTCGCATTAAATGAAGCTAGTCCGCTTGGATACAGCTACATACATCATCCTCGGCTAACTGGAGGAGGGAGTGAAGGGGATGATAATGTAACCTTTGTAAAAAAAAAAAATTGTAAAAACATCTTAATATGCATTTGAAGTTCTCTATGCTAACATAACAAACATATTTTAATACGATTAATAGGTCTGCTCAGTCGATTCAACAAACTCTTATTTACAGATCCATCAACTTAAGAATGTTGAATTATTAGTCCTTCTGCTTAATTCTGACATGATTGAAGTACCTGTAGTAGGAATGCATGCGACTAGAAGTAAGCTTGCTGATCACACAGTAACTCTGGAAGCCCTTCCTGTTTTATCATGTACAGCAATAACAGATCTCGGTGAAATTATAAATTCCAGTCTTTAATTTGAAGCTCATGTACAGTAGATAATATTACTAGGATAGCATTCTTTCATTTTAGAATTATTGCCAAGGTAAGGAATATATTATCACTACATATGGAAGAAAAAATTCATTCATACTTTTTCATGGAACAGCCTTCCAATTATTGTACGGGACTCAGACACAGGCGCAGTGTTTAAGTCTAGGCTGAAAACCTATTTATTTAGCCAAGCCTTTGGTGAATAGTTTTGCAATAAGTAAAGGAGCAGATCTGGGGGACTTATGGATGTAGAGTATTATGGTATACTGGTTGCTTTACTCCCCTGGGAGCCCTCATGTCTGTGTTTCAACCTGGCTCTCCCTTTTAGTTATGCTATCATTGGTCATAGTCAGTCTTGCCCCAACTTGCACTCTGCACTAAATATGCATTCACCTTATGTGTATTGCAATCACATTATAAGAGACTATACCTAACTGCTCTCTCTCTCCCTGTCTCTTTCTATCGAGCTACACATAGTGGTCCTGAGCTGCCAGCGATCCAGACTCCCTCTGCCCTCTGAACCTGACTGACGCATCCTGGTGCCCGCTTCTGCTTGGGGATCTCGCCAAGGAGGCCTGTGTGGTCGGCTTGGGATGCGTCTGGTGACTGGGAGTGAGTCCACTTGTCTATGAAGATGGTCTTTGGGCTTGGCTGATGCAGACAGTTGTTCTCTAATGACTAGTGACTGCAGTCACTCAATAGTTCAGGACTGAAATTCCCACAGTTTTGTACCTGAGTAACCAATAATGAAAGCGGAGTCCTCTCTAGCTTAAGCTATACTGAACCTCCAGCCTTCTATTAAATTATTTCCAGAATTTATTCATTAATTTATTTATTTATTTTGTAAAGCTGCTTTGTGCCAATGTTAATTGAATAAGGATCTTTTTACAGTAGAAGACAAAGTGTGTGCGATTTCACTTTCACAAGTATAAAAGATTATCAAGTATTAAGCAGCAACAACAATCAAATAATGTATGTACCATAAGATATTAATAGTAAAACAATCAAAATGTTTGGGGTTGCACATAATTAGATTGTTTTAAACATCTAAGGTCAAAATACAAAGTTCAACTGACCATTATCTCCATAGCGGTCCAGCGTGATGTTCCCCAGTACATAGCCATTCCCTGGTTTATGACGTGAGTCATTGCCCTCACAATCTCTGGGAAAAACAAAAGCAGGAAAATATCATGTCATTCTCTGTATTTCGTAATACTGATTCAGAAATGTATTCAATCACACAAGAGGCAGTTTCTTTTTTCATTTATTGATCTTTATTGCTGAGACATTTACAGATTTTACAGGGCTTTGAAAATTAACCGACATTTAATTGAAATATTAATTCATTTAAACAAAAGATTTACTGGGTTGGGAATCTTAAGTCAGTATTTTTGAGAAATTAAGTAACATCAAAATTATATGATGAAGGATTTGCATAATATGGTTTACTTTCCTGTGAACCTGTTCTCTTTATCAGAAAGCTCAAAGCTGTAGGCGAAATAACTTCACACTTATAAGCCTGTTCACTGCACTTAATAAGTGCATTTCATCAGACAGTCAGCATGCCACTAAAAAGTGAACTTTAATTCACTCGACTAGTTCTGAATCTGGATCTTGTAAAATGGGATTTATTTGTATAAAACTAGGACTGGTAGGTAATGGTTTTATACAGTTAAATCCCATTTTGCAGTATAGTTATATTGTGATAATGTGAATGATTATGTCATTTAACAAAATGTCAGGCTCAAATGCATCAGGGTTTTCAATCAACGTTCAAGTTAATATTAAACAAAGTGATTTTTTTTTTTTTTTTTTTTTTGCAATATGTCCTCACCCAATAACTGTTTTTACATTACCAATAACTGACAATAACATTTCTTTATTGTGGACTCTAGATGGCATCAGCTTCCTGAATCTAAGCTGCACGGCAGTCAGAAGTCCTGGGACATTAAGCACACATAGAAAACTTGACTTAAAGCTATACAATTCAGAAAACAAATGTACTCATTAAAATTTTTAGCCAGTTTGCATATCAAATAGTATTAAACATTCTTGGGTAAGTATGCGAGAAGGACAAAACCATTCTGAATACAACTAATGGTGCCAGTGAGATTTAGCTCTTGCTTCATCTCCACTTAAAGAGAATGATGCAGCAGTGCTTTAGTCCTTTAGTCTGTTTTAGTTTTCTCAGCTCCTCATTTGCACACTCGGCACAGACAAACAAGGCTACAAAACTTAAACTTTCGTGCTAATACCTGTTTAACAGGTATTCAGTGCAATTATCATCTATTACTAGGGATGGGCAGAGTAACCTCTTCCATTGCATTCTGTGATTTATAATTGCATTGGACATTCTACACAGACATGCTTTCATTCATCTTCTGTAACCACTGGGATCTCAATGCATCCAAAACACTCACTGTAGATTTTACAGTAAATAATCAGTCAAAACCATGACTGTAAAAACACCCTGCTTGAGCCTCTCTTTGTTTCTTCATTTATTTAAATTTTATTATAAAAAAGAATCTTATCTGTTATTCATTTATTCATTCATCTTCTAGACTAATTAACCTGTGTACAGGAGTCTATCCAAAGATAACAAACAAAAAACACTGATAAGAAACAGGCCAGTTACACTGCCTAGACTGGAAATGGCCAGATGTGAAGAAATTAGAATCTATCTATCTATCTATCTATCTATCTATCTATCTATCTATCTATCTATCTATCTATCTATCTATATATCTATCTATCTATCTATCTCTCTTCTCTCTCTCTCTCTATATATATTTAGAGTATATATATATATATATATATATATATATATACATCAGAGTCAGATGTTTGATTAATCTGTTATACCTATTAAGTTGTATATAGGTTGTATTAAAGTCAATAACTGAAACAGAAACATCTGTGTAGGAGGCATAAGTCTGGGTGAGGAATGGGTAACCTCTGCTACTAAGGTTAGATTGTGGACGACTGTTTCATATTACTGGTTGTACACCATGGCAAGACTGAGTGCAGCAACAAGATGCAAGGGAGTTATATTATTCAGCAACACCTCTCTGAGGCTATGATTTCAAAGCAGACTGGGGTTTCAAAATGTACTGTTCAAGCTATTTGGAAAATGCACGAGGTCCATAGATGCAGGAAACTTAATCCAGAAGATGAAAGACACATCAGGCTTACTTCTCTTCGACACCGGAAGATGTCCAGCGGTGCCACCAGCAAATAACTGGTGAAAATAAGTGGGATACCCAGGTACACCCGGTTACTGTGTAGTTTAGAACTCGTCTTCATGGAAGAACTGTTGCCCAAAAGCCACCTCTGATGAGTAAACAAGGCTAACTATATATTAAATAGGAACTGGGCTGCAGAAAATTGGCAGCAGGTGCTCTGGATTGATGAGTCAAAATTTGAAATATTTGGCTGTAGCAGGAGGCAGGTTGTTTACTGAAGGACTGGAGAGCGATACAATAATGAGTGTCTGCAGGAAACAGTGAAGTATGGTGAAAGTTCTTTGCAAGTTTGGGGCTGGATTTCTGCAAACAGAGTTGGAGATTTGGTCAGGATTGGTGGTGTGTTCAGTGCTGAGAAATACAGGCAGATCCTTACACATGATGCAATAGCACCAGGGAGGCAACTGATTAATTTACATTCACATTTAGTTAAAAAAATAAAATAAAACTAGTTACTGTAGAGCAAACACAGAAAAGCTATAATGCAAAAAGCAGTACAATTATAAAATGATTGCAACTGCACAATTTTCTTCTTCTTCTTTTTTTTTTTTTACATTTTAGAAATTTGAATTTTTATTTGAATGTTAGATTTTTTGTATAACATTTGTGTTGTGTTTTCCAAAATTATCATATAATTCAATTCAATACAATTTTATTTTATTTTACTTTTATCAGTGGTCATTGTCGCAAAACAAATTTACAGATTCAAAAGAAATTTATGGAAATTTGTATGAAATGTAAAAAACGTGTACGAATCAAAATGATTAGATATTCCCTAATGAGCAAGCCATGGGCGACAGTGGAAACTGAAATGAAATGGCAATAGAAAGAACCCTTGAAAGGAACCCAACCTCAACAGGGAACATCATTTGAGTGCTAACAGATACAGTAGCAGGAATATAATGCCAACTGTTTTATAGCCTTCCTTTAAAAAAAAGTTGTGAAAAAGAGTGTTACAATCAAACGTTCCTTAAAACCTCCACTTTTCTGTTTATGTTCACTGTACAAAATAAAATGTGCTTGGCATAGCAAAGTGCAAGAATGCATATTGTTAATACTGTGGACAAATGAATGACTACAATTAAGTTAGGTACATAAAAATGAAGACATTGCCAAATAAGTTAGATATTTTGCCAGGATGTCACAGCTTATTGGAAGTCAAAACAAAATGTAATTTTATTATTGGAATCAGATTCTCAAGCTTCAGTTTCATTTGAGAGTACACATAAAATGAGTGGAGATGGAATTGCATTCTTTTTCTTTTTCCTTTGGACAGTTAGCTATTTAACAGTTCTTGAATTTTAGATCACATTATGTGTTAACCAATTTCCAGATGATCAAATGTATCTGTTTAAAGGCTACATAAAAAAAATATATATATATATATATATATATTTATTTTAAGGTCTCAATGCCATTTTAAATATAACTCTAATATTACATTGTTTTTCAATGTAAATAAAAATTTTCTGCAAAAATACACACCCATGTTTGACTAGGCGAGCTCTGCATTGTGAGTAAGTTCAGTTTTTGCAAGTTCATGGCATATGGCTGAGTCACAGGATATAGGCGGAGTGCAAGCATTATACTTATGCAACTTTTACAGCTTCTTTCTATTGGGCTCTCAACGAGTTGGCATCTTCTGTTAGAGAGTGTAAATGTGGATTTAAAAGAGCACATAGTGGAAAGTCATCCATTTATTGCTATGACTGAGCTTAAAAATGCTGCAAGAATGGGAGAGATAATTATGTTCCCCCTAGTCAAAGCTGATGTGCTATAAAATCCATCTGCAGCAGTGGCCAAGTGAGACGCGTTAAGGGTGTAACATGTACAGTGCTAAAAAATTTTTTTGTGTGGGTTTTTTTTTTGTACATTTGTAAATCATAAAAGATTTACATCATGAAACAAATTTTTAGATTACACAAAGATAATCTGAGTAAATACAGAATACAGGATTTTAAAAAAATATTATTATTTTTCTTGAGATTTCTCGTTTTTTTGTTGTTGACTAATTTAGTTGTAGCCAATTCCCACATCATTAGAGCACTTCCCCATTAAGACTACAACTACCAACAAGGGAGGATGAAGACTATCATGTGATTTCCTCCTCTTGCCTGAACTCACAGCTGCACATTATTGACTAGACCTGCATTTAATGGGAGAGAGCTAATTGCCTCCCGTCCTTCTCCTCTGAAAGAGCTTGGCCAATCAGCTCTCTCTAGGCTACAGCATCACCTGGGAATCGGACTCGCAATCTCCAGGTGAAAGAGTGAGCTTGTTACTGCTCTGCCACACTGGAGCACCAAAATGCTATTATTAAATGATAATTTCATTTATTAAGGCAAAAAGTCTTTTACATTGCTGTGGAGGAATTTTGGCCCACGTCTCTTTGGAGATTTGTTTTAATTCAACCACACTGGAGGGTTTTGAGCCTGAACAGCCTGTTAAAGGTCATGCCACAGCATCTCACACAGATTGAAATCTGGACGATTACTTGGCCACTACAAAACCTTAATATATTTTTTGAGCCATTCAGAGATGGTCTTGCTAGTGTGTTTGGGATCATACACACTAGCAATCATTTTTTTCCTGTAATAAATGAAATCATCATTTAAAACTGCATTTAGTATTTACTCAGGTTACCTTTGTGGAATCTCAATCATTTAAGTGTGGAAAATATGCAAAAAAAATAAATAAATAAATAAAATCAGGACTGTACATTGGGTTTTACCATTAACACTGGTAATACAGAGTGATACTCTCAGGAGTGGTTTGCAGCCACATGCTGAGCCAACATAGAGACATAAAATTTGATGCCTCTATGTCATAATTAACATATAAATCAAAACTATTTGCAGTTCTGTCAATCAATGCTATTAAAACAGGAACAGACGTAACAGACACAGGGTAAAGTTTGCAAAGACGTTCATTTACAATTGGTCTTATAATGAGGCTCACATAATTAACAAATGTTGTTTGGTTGGGATTTTTCAGTGAAATTAAATAGAATTCAAGTAAATATTACTAGGGAAAAAACAAAATTTTATGCAAATTCTACCAAAAAAAAAAAGCTCTCACTCATTCTTTATACCGCTTATTCTGTTCAGGGTCACTGAAAGCCTGGAGTCTATGCCAGAGGACTCAGGCACGAGGCAGGGTACACCCTGGGTGGAGTGCCAATTCATCGCAGGGCACACAAGCTCACACACACTCACTCACACACTATAGGCAGATTGTAAATGCCAGTTAGCCTACAGTAAAGCATGTCCTGGACTGTGTGAAGTTACAGTTCTAACCACTATGTCACTGTGTCACCAGGAAAAAGCTGTTAGTTTCAATGTTAATAATGTAACATGTACAGTAAAGTTGCTTCCATTTGTACTGTATGTTTCTGGCATTTCTATTTAAAAAAAAAAAAATTCTGGCAACCACAGATCCCGTTTTTTTTTATTGTGGAAACAACATCAATTTTAAAATAAGGGCAACAGTTTTAAACTGTAAATTTAAAGAAAGTTCTGTGAAGTTGTTTACTTTTCTACTTTATTTTCTATGGAATTATTCTGGCAACCACAGCTGCCGGGTTTTTACAGTTAAACAAAGGGAATTATTTTTCGTGGAAGAACTTTAAACCGAAGAAAACTGAACTGGATGTCAGACAGGAATACACTCAGTACAGTGCCAATACAACACCAGTCCATTGCAAGGCACCATGCACACATACATTCATACACCTCTTTACATGTAGGGACAATTTGAAGTAGTCACATTACCTGCCAGAATGTAAGAGAGGAATGAAAGAAAGTCGATGTGAAACTCCTGATACACAGGACAACTATGCACACTGATGCTATGAGGGAACACTTCCAAGTGCACCATTACACATGAATGGTCTCAGGATGTTTTACAGTTGGCATGACACGATGACATGACATGACGGTAGCTTTCACTTTCATACATTTCAAGAATGGCAGCAAAGAAGCCACTTCTCTTATTTTCTTTTGCTTCTCAGCCTAGAAAGTATTCTCACTTACAAAAACGTTCTCCAAAAGCAAGATCTCTCACAATTTAGTGATACGCAATGCCTTTTCCAGCATGATGGAGCACCTTGTCATAAGGCAAAACTGAAAACTGGTGGCTCGTGGAACAAAACATTGAAATTTTGGCATCATTGCCAGGAAACTCCCTAGACCTTAATCCCTTTGAGAACTCGGTGTCAATCCTCAAGAGGTGGGTGGCCAACAAAAGGGGTGTGTCCTAGAGGTTGACTGACAGCATGCCAGGGCTAATTGCAGATGTCTTGAAAAAGACGGGTCAACACAGCAAATGTTGACTCTTTACCTGTCAATAAAAGTCTTTGACATTTATGAAATGCTTGTAATTATACTTCAGCATACCATAGTTCCATCCGACAAAAAGATCTAAAAACACTGAAGCAGCAACTTTTGAATAAATTTGTCATTCAAATTCATATTTGAGAATTTTTGTCCACGGCTGTACCCAGACATGATTTATAAAATGTCCAAACTCTTTAACTAGTGCACTATGTGCTATAAATAAAAGGGTTCAACTGTGTGCAACCTCTGGATTTTCTTTTGGTGCGGAATTCTATAGGCACATCTGTATGCTGTAGCAATGCATCTGGTCACCTGGTTGTTAAATTACAACAAATCATTTGGGCCGACTGTAAATCTTACAGACATTAGACAACTGCATTCACTACTTGACAATGTAAACAAAGGCAACACCATTAGGCTAGTAATTGCAAGCTAATGGTATGCTATCTATCATGATTGTCTAGAAAGTAAGTGTGCTGTCTTTAAACAGAACAGTTCACATTTTAAACAGTTTTGCTAAAAATAATAACCAAATTAAAAAAGTTGGTCTAATGCAACCTAAAAACCTAAAAACAGAGTGTAAGTTTTGCACGCTTAGTGCCGCTTTAAAGTGTAGCACACTATATGACAAAACCCCCATATGAATAGAAATCCATCTCAGCCCCGTGCCTGTGTTGTTTTATTTTGCTGCATTGGTCACGCTCAAGGCATTTTTCTTTGACTGTTACTCAACCATGTGCTTTGTTGGCTTTGCGATCCATCTTTCCACTGCAGTCCACAGGGGAATGACTTCAGTGCATGGTTTGTAATTTCTCCCTGCAACACAGCAAGACTGTATTTGAGAAAAGGATTTAATTATCAATTTAATCCTCAACAAGCGCGTGCACTTGGGCGAGAGAAGGTGATGGAAAATGAGCGAGGAGAAAATAGCAGGCTTTGTTTAAGAGGCATGCTGAAGCTGGAGCAGCGCATAATGGAAATGAGAGTCTTCTCCCACTCATTCATTAGCAAAAGGGGTGTGTGTGTATGTGTGGGAGAGAACAGTAGGAGGAAGTAACGAGACGACGTCAGCTGAGCACAATGCATCAGCACATAGAGAGATGGAAAGAGAGCAGAAGTGGGAGAATGGAAGAATTGAAATATGCTGGAGGTGTTTTACATATCCGGCCATAGAGTATGTAGGTATTACTTTTTATCAAACCCTCCAAAAATGTCCTGCGGGGTTCTGCATGTGTATCCAGCCATGTTTCCCTGCTGCAAATTTCAGGGTGCTTGCATGTCATTTCATTACCGAGTTTACTTTAGTGAGGAACTACACACACACACACACACATACACACACACACACACACACACACACACACACACACACACACACACACACACACACACACACACACACACACACACACACACACACACACAGTGAACAAAGACTGATGTAGCACCTATGACTACTACCATTCAAATGGAATAAAAACACACACACACAATCAGAAACCTGTAGCGTCACAAGGTTGCTGTAATCTGAACTGCCACTGCGGCAACAGGCACTGCAGCGTTCTTTCGCACCTTGATCCAGGCAGCAGCAGGAACAATAAGTAAAAATGTCTGGATCTCCTAAATAGCTTGAGAAATACTGAGAGATGTAACATGAGTCTGCAGTTCACTGCAATATTATGTTGTAAATAAAAGAAAAGTGACAAGGCAATCTGACTGTAGTAAGAGATTTCCAATCCACCCTCACACATGAATCACAGCACTGCTGGTCTCTCTCTGTGTGTGCGTGTGTGTGTGTGTGTGTGTGTGTGTGTGTGTGTGTGTGTGTGTGTGTGTGTGTGTGTGTGTGTGTGTGTGTGTGTGTGTGTGTGTGTGTGTGTGTGTGTGTGTGTGTGTGTGTGTGTGTGTGTGTGTGTTTGTGTGTGTGTATAAGCAGCTACTTGCAATAAAAACAGTAATACGGTATAGAAAGTGTTGCTCATGCATAAATAAAATGTCCTTATATGCAACAATTTACAAAAGGGCAACAGCATGGACATTCTTTGAGTGCCAACAGAGAAATACTTGTTCCTACAGAAAAGTAAGAACAAGTGCATAAATTTTTCATAAAACAATGGTTGTGAAATTATTAAAGGATTATGACAAAACCAGTGTGATCTTATTTACTGTATATTCTGTATATGATTTTACATGAAAGGCAAAAAAGACAACCACACTTAATTACATTATGCAGAAGGTGCTATAATTTTTACCCTTATATTGCAAAATGATGTTTGTTAACATGATATTGATGCCACTTTAAGTTGTAAAATGTTATTTAACACATACACAGTGTTGTAAATGCAACTAACTGGATGGACAAAATGGACCGTTTGTCTAAATGCATTCAAGTAATTCATTTTCCTGGCATATGGACTTCATAAATAACATTCATTGGAATGGCACTTTATAATAGATGTTTATGCAAGCAGAGCACCCATGAGAGTTGAATTCCTCGTTACTACAAGATGTTAATACAGCTTTTAAATGGTAAGATGAAATCCTACAGTTCTGCTTTATTTCATATTAATTGAATGCTTTAATGCTTACGACCATTATGTACAGTATGCTCGCTGTAAGCACTCTTTAAATAAGGTGTTAACAAGACATTATAGTTTATTACTTATGATACGATCTATAACCTACTGTAATTGATGTTTCACATGGATTTAAGATAAAATCTGCTAAAATTCCCTATTAACATTTATCTCGTGGGTGGCAATTCTTTCACCTGAAGGAAATTTTCTTTTGACCAAAGTCAAAGAACAAGGGGCTAATATTTGTATTTCAGAGCTGCAATGCAGAGACTGCAGTCCCCCTGTGAGTGTGTATGAGTGTGTGCATGAAATGACCTGTCACTGTGTAATAATGTGTGTAGGAGGCAAGGGGGAGATAAAGTATTGCTGAAAGGGTTGTGTGTGCATGTGCATGTGTGTATGTGCGTGGGTGATATTGGTCTAAAGAAAGGAAACTATAGAGGCTCCCTAATCATTACACCATGACACGATCTTTCGGTTTCTTTTCTTCTTTTTTTTTGTACCCTGCTGACTTTAAGACCTCTTGAAGCAGCAGTGTTCATGGTGGATTCATTACTGCAAATGCAATTCGTGAATGATTTTTGTCTCTAGTGCATGAAAGTAGGATTGATGCAGGTCGAATCTCAGCACGTGATATAATGTATTCCACACCTGAGTCATTACAACTTTGAAGTTCCCGAAATTGCTGTGAATCAGTGTCAAGATCTTCAGTATGCTATCTGTATTTTTTTTTGTTCTCAATCTCATTTTATATGAAATATTAAGCAATCTTTATGCCTGTTTGATTTAATAATTCAGTTTTTTTTTTTTGCCATTTTATTGCCGTTTCATCAGTAGGAGAAATGGTCTGGACAAAATGTTACACTGCCTGGAGAAAATAGTATGATTATATATGAATATTAAATGATATGAAAAAGTAATGCATGTTGGTATGAAATGCAGCTGTTTAATTCTCTCTCTCTCTCTCTCTCTCTCTCTCTCTCTCTCTCTCTCACACACACACACACACACACACACAAATGTATGAATCATAGATGGACAACAATTAGGCCATCAGAACTGTAAAATTAACATTGAAATCAGTGAAGTAATAAAATAACCATGTTTTTATTTCCAACTGCAGTTCCAGAATGTGTGTTCAGTTGAATCTTTATGATCTTTAATATTATTTACTAATGTGAAATGTTGCAACCACTGAATAAATTGGACCGAAGTTTGATTTTATTACGTTTTTTTTTTTTTTTGCCTCCAAAATGTGGCAATGTTATTGATAGCGAATATACAACCTTATTATGAGAAAACCCGAGGCTAGAAAGAAAAAGCAGAAAAATGTGCTATTTTCTTCCATCTTTACTAGAATTTACAGGATTGTTGTCATTTATTCATGAATATGCACAAGAAGAGTAAGAACATTTATACACATCATGCATAAACCCTTATTTTTAAACTGGAAATGTTTGTGAGACATGCTGATGAAATTCATCATTACACTAGATGTTTTTTAAGAAGTAGGAATGTAACAGTCTAATTCTCTGAGAATCTGCCAAATACATAATGAATGTTCTAATCACTGTTCTAGTAATAAAAATTCGCTGTTATTTTTTCTCTGCCGATTTGGAAATATGTAGAGAGAGATACAGTGACAAGAAGAAGAGATACAGAAAAATGGAAATAGCAAAAGAGTGATTTTAGTGAGGGGGAAAAGAAACATATGGTTTGTGTAATTTAGAATACTTTGTTAGAAATGCATTATTCAGTATATACTGTATAGAAAGTCTACACACCCCTGTTAAGACAAACAAACAAAAATAAAACTACGATGAATCATGTCAGATCTTTTCCAACTGTATGGTTATATAGCAGCCAAAATGTTCAAGTGAATAGAAACTATTCAGGGAAAAACAATAATAAAAATGATAAAACTCACAATAAGCTGGTATGCATAGCCTTTTTTTAATGGGGCCTTTGACAGTCTCTTATTCTTCATAAGTCTAGGGCTATTGGGTAGTATGGCTAATGGACAGCAACTTCTGACAAGAAAAGGCATCCAAGCCTCCATAAATCACCCCAAACCCTGTGGCACACTATTAAGGGCTGCAAACAAACAAACAAACAAACAAAACAAAAACATAGCACTCAGCTATGTTTAACAGTTAATAAAAAATGCTTCAATTTGTTAGGGAGTATACAAAAATTGACTGTGGAGTATTCAAAAAAAGGTCACGTGGTCTGATAAGTCCAGATTTACCGTTTCAAAGTGATGCGTGCATCAATGTTAGAAGAGAGGCAGAAGAAGAGAGCCATCATGCCTAGTGCCTTCCGTACAAGCCTGTGGGGCAGTGTCCTGTGTTGCTTGTTGGTCAGGTCTTGGTTGAGCACCATTATGTTCCTAAAAAATTAGGTGACTACTTTAGTATACTGACTGAGGTTTTTCCAACAATGGATTTTTTTCTCCCTGAAGATCATATACAGTATATACAATGTACAGTGGAACCTCAGATTGCGAGTAACTTGGATTGCGAGTAATCCGGTTTGCGAGTACAGATATCGTGAAATTTCATGTGGCACACATGCGCTTCTTGTTTTGACGTCAAATTATCACAACTGAGCCAATGGTTCTTCTCTCTCTCTCGCTGCAGAAATGTGAGTAATTGGCTCCCATGCCCCGTCTCAGGGCGTGTGCGTCACTCTTATAGCCAACATCTATGCGAGTGTGTACTGTTTACTATAACACTGTGACCACAACTTTTGGGTAAAACCAATGTAGAGCTATAAGTCTAAAAAAGAAAAAATCCTTGGCACTGTAACCAAGATGTTTATCAGCCAAACCACACAGTGGAGCATGGTGGTGAAAGCACTGAATAATACAATGTTGCAATTAGCAATCTATTTTTGCACAAATCTGCAGGCCTTTATTAGACAAATGAAGATAAAGGAAAATGTCACATTCTAGCATGATAATGATCCAAAGCACAAATCCAGGTCTACAAAAGAAGTGGCTTCATAAGAAGATCAAAATGTAAGAAATGCACAGTCAGAGAACAGATCTAAATTCCATCGAAATTCTATTTTACCATGCACAAGACATTCCCTCACAATTTGATAGAGCTGGAACATTTTTGCAAGTAAGAGTGGAATACAACTGCCCAGTCGACATATGTTTTTAATCTTCTCCAGGTAAGCCATTTCAACATTATCAGAGATCAGGCTCACCACAACAGCGTGGTCAGCAAACTTAATCATGTAGGTACTGTTGGAAGTGCCTATGCAGTCATAGGTGTACAGTAAGTATAGAAGGGGGCTCAGGACACAGCCTTGGAGAGCTCCAGTGCTGAGTGTGAGGGACATGCCTGCCCATCCGTACTGTTCATGGTCTGCCAGTCAGGAAATTGGAGATCCACTGGAGTAGAGACTGGTTACTTCCCATATCCTCTTTGGGTAGGGGATAAATATGCAGGGGATAATAGTGTTAAATGATGACCTGTACTTAAGGACTTGTGCTTTTTTCCCATTTGGTTCAGATGTCACAAGACTGTCTGTACATGGTGTGTGATGATGTCCTCAGTTGAACAATGTGGACAGTATGCAAACTGTAGTGGGTCCTATAGTGGGGATTACTGATTTTGTCATGAAGAGTTTGAATATAACTGCAGTGCTACCTGTTTATTTCAAATTACCTTTATTTAATCTCCTTAAAGCTGTAGTTAATGATAGTGTTCAATATAATGTCTGTAAGCATTAAACATTAGATTCAGTGTTAGTTATTATAATGTTTTCTAATATTCATACCCATAAAAAGGTGGGGGTGCAACACTTTTTCTTGTCATATATTTTTATTACTATTTAATATTATTTGTCTACTATAATACATCAATGCAGGAGCGTAATCACCAGGGGACTGTAGAATGTCACCTTGCATTTTGTGCAAAATAGGGAAATATAACCCCATTGTGTGCATTATTACACTCGGTCAGGGGAAACCAGCATCTAAAGCATCACACTGAAAAATTTACAGAAGCACCGTGTATAAGTGTGTATTTATGCATGCTTCTATGTATGTATGTATGTATGTATGTATGTATGTGTGTGTATCTGTCTATGTGTCTGTATGCACCATATGTTCCACCTAAGAAAGAAGCTTGGGTTTACTACTAATAACTTGCTGTAGCAGAGAAGATGGTTTCAGATGGTTTAAGGTGAGCTTTATGGAACAGATTTGCACACAAACAATAATTTAATATTGGCTGGCTGTCACATGTGAAATTAATGTTAGTCCTGTTAGTACTATTATCTACTCCACCGTTTAAATATCAAACCAGATTCTGTGTCCATAAAATATGCAGAAACAAGCCCTGATATGTTTTCACTCAAACATATAATTTTGATTAAAAAAATAAAGAAAGAAAGAAAATAAAGAAAGAATGCTCTGTGATGCCACCATATGCTTTTTTTCTCTCTACCTTGGGGACAAACAGCTCTCCACACTGTGTATCCTTATGTCTGACTGAGGATTTCATCCTTGCATCAATGCAACACGTAGCCTTAGTAAGAGTGATGGTTACAGTCCCTTGATATGACACCCCCACTTCCTGTGGTTTTTTCACTAATATTCTTTCTTTATTTAAAGCTCAGTTCCACTCTGTTAAGTAGTTGAAATGCCTTTTTTTTATCAGATCAGGTCAACTACATAAAACCACACTTACATGGTTAATTTTAGTGCTTTTGAGGATGTGGCTGCTCTGTGACTCTGCTCTTTCTCCTCACTAATCAGAGACAGGCTTGTCAGAAAGTAAGAGGATACACTAACACTGACAGGCTGAGCATTTGTGCTCTCCAAGGGATTAGAACGATCTAACTTTGTTTTTTCCTGCCAGAGAATATGTCGTGTCAAACGCTTCTCAATTTTATGAGCATTTTATTTCTGTAAATGTGTGGCGTTCTGGAAAACCCTTCACATGGTGAATTTTTGTTATTTTACAAATATCTTCCTTCTCGACCTACTTATAAGACCTGTGTCATAAAATGTGCTCGTAGGTGCAGCATAAATGCAGATGTTAAGGTTTTTATAACAAAACATAGGAACATTAAAAAAAGGAAGAGGGACAGGATAACTGTGATGAACTATAAACTAGACAGGAAATAAACAGCAGACTACACAGGGATTTAATTTAACAACAACAGATGTGGGACAAGGACACTATAGGAGACTCCAGACTAGTGTTTATAGTATTACACTACTCATTAAAAGACTAATCTTGAACAGCTGTGACACAAGACTGGACTGTAAAATTGAGATCACAAATAGTATTGTAATAGGTGTGCTACTCTTGCTACTTTGATGTGCCCCTGGTCGTCCAATATGTCCCAACAAAACCTATGGCCAGGCTCTACAACTCTGAGGCTTTGGTATTGAGCATTAGAACTGGGTGGAGTCTCGAAGAAAAGGCATGAATACAAGACTGGAATTGGCATGGGAATTAAACTGAAACCTGGCATGAGGGAGGAACTGGGGCTTAACATGGAGACGGAATTGGAACTTGGCTCAGTTTGAAGTCCTCACACCCAGATGGTGGAACGAATACAGTGTCTTCATATCTGGATGGTGGAGCAAACACTTTGTCGTCGAATCTTGGTGGTGGAGCAAACACAATGTCTTTGAATCTGGACAGTGGAGCAAGCCCAGTGTTCTCAAACATGGATGTTGGAGCAAACAGGATTCCTGGAGACCCCTCCAGGGCTTATCCTTGACAGCCGGTTGTAGATCGCCTCATCTTTATCTGTTTTTCTGGACACCGATTTCTGATCACTTTTTTGATTTGTTTTGTGTGAGGATACAATACCATTTACACTTGAGCCTTGTCATTTTATAACCCTAATCGAATACTTCAGTAACCTTGGGCACAGTGGATGAGTTCAACATGTGAGAAGCACTTCGGAGTCATGGCCAAGTTCAAAATTAACCTTCGACAATATCTTGCAGGAAAAGATTAAACAACTCCCAGGGCATTTAAATTCTCAGCTTCCACCAATGATGCACAAAGTAACTGCACCAATATTCTCGAATGCTCCAACATCAACAGGGAAATCACATCATCATCATGATCACTGGTCACTACAGCCGTTTGGAACCAGAATGCCTCATTTGATTGTTTTGTAGAATCTTGAAACAAATGTTTGACCAGTGGCTAAGAATCTGCTTTTGCTTTTGCAGCAGGGTAAACATAGCATTGCTGAATAATGTGCCACCTGGCCACCGCGGTCCCAGGGGATAAGATCTGGTTCGCCGGATTACTGAGCCGCCGCTTTGTCTCCCCCTAGTGTCACATTAACATAAGATGAAATTCACCTGTGTCTCCCCTGTGTGTTATCCTATTTATATCAGCCGACCGCGTAGGTCCCTGTCCATCCACCGTTGTGAAATAACGTAAATAAGTGATAGTAATGACAACCACCTTTGTTTGTTTTCTCCCCAGGGCTGAGTGGAATCTGCAGTGCCGGGTCCTTAATTGTTTTGTAGACCGCTGCAAAGGTCAAGGAGTTCTCAGTCCTTTTTTGTTATACCCTTCGTCTATTTAAGTTTGTTTTGCGTGCACGCCCGCCTGCAGATCCTGCCTGGGGATTTCGTCTGGAAATTTCCATTTGTTTCGTTGAGTTGGCTTTTCTGTTGGTAGTTTTTTTTAATGAACTGTAAATAAAGACTGAATCATATCCTGCACTTGCGTCCGCACCTACTTACTGGGAAACATGACAGATGGATGCACCCCTCAGGGCGCAGCAGGGATTCAGCGTTCCGAAGAGAACTCCCCGATGCATGTCTATCTCCGCGGACAACAACGGGAGATCGACAGCCCGGGCTGTCAATGATATGGCTTACAGTGTGAGTCAGCTCATGACAGCACGGTCCCCCCCAACCTCTCCTTCACCTCCATGCCCCACGCCCCCGGAGAGATACGCAGGTAACCCTGAGGGATGTAAGAGCTTCCTCCTGGCCTGTGAGCTGTATCTAGTGGAGTACCCGGACATGACGGAGCAACAAAAGATCAGCTTCGTCATCCAACAGCTCACAGGTGCCGCCATGGAATGGGCGACTGCGGTTTGGGGCGCAGGTGGAGAACTCACAACCAGCTACTGGAGGTTCATCGAGGCCCTTCGCGCCATGTTTGACCATCCAGACCATGGCAGGTCTGGAGAACAGCGGCTCATGAGGCTAAGCCAAGGAAACCTCACCGTCACTGAATATGCCGTGAAGTTTCAAGTGTTAGCAGTGGAGAGTGGCTGGTGTGAGAAAAGGTTATTAGCCAGGTTCCGTGATGGACTTCAGCATGAGGTCCAACTAGAACTAGTGTGCCGGGATGCCAACATGGATCTCAATTAATGCATCAATTTGGCTATTAAGTTAGACCAGCACCTCCACAGCCAGTGGCGTCACGTGACAACAAAGGCGCCGGGAAAACGGCTGGATTTCAGGCTCAGTGACGGTCTCAACAAGCCTCCACCGGACCACCGCGAAGGGCCCCCGCCGGAGCCTATGGATGTGAGCACCTCCAGACTCTCAGCAACTGAAAGTAACCCAACACACACCACCTCACACACACCACCCTTTCTGTTTGAAAGCACAAATATTGCACATTAACCATACCTTGTCTGTTTGTCCTCTCATAGATTCCGGGTCGCCTGGGAATTTCATCTCCTCATCTCTATTTTCCTCGCTGCGAGCTCCCATGTCGAAGCTCCCTAGCCCGATATCAGTAAAAGCTCTGGATGGTCGTGATTTAAAACATTCGCCTATTGAATTAATTACAGCGCCCCTACGGTTAACGTTCCCAGATCATACCAAGGAATTAAAATTTTTTATACTTTCTCGGGCAGATCATGCCGTCGTGCTGGGCTTACCCTGAGTCAGCTCTCATAATCCCATAATTTTGATTGGGCCAACTCAAGCATCGTATCATGGGCTCCTAGATGTGCCAAATTATGTAAGCCGTCGGCATTGGCGGTCCAAACAGCTACCATTGAAAGTCTGAGTGCCCACGTATCACTAACTGTGCCATCAGAGTATGCAAAATTTAAAGATGTGTTTAGCGTCAAGACAGCTGCACGACTTCCCCCTCACCGTCCATGGGACTGCGCAATAGAGCTCTTGCCGGGGAAAACACCGCCGTGCTCGCGTATTTATCCATTGTCAGTGGAAGAAACCAGGGCCATTGAGGAATACGTGAGTGAGGCTCTCCAGCAGGGGCTCATCAGCAGGTTTACGTCGCCCGCTTCGGCAGGTTTTTTTTTTTAGAGAGAAAAAAGGCGGGGGTTTACGACCCTGTATTGATTACCGGGGTCTCAATTCGGTGACAGTAAAATACAAGCACCCACTGCCGCTGGTTCCAGCCGCTATCGATCAACTCCGAGGCGCTTCCATTTTCACTAAACTCGACTTCCGCAGCGCTTATAATCTCGGTCGTGTGCGAAGGGGCAATGAATGGAAGACAGCGTTTAGCACTACATCAGGGCACTATCAGTATAATGTGATGGCGTATGGGCTGGTAAATGCGCCTGCGGTGTTTCAGGGGTTCATGAACGACGTGTTCCGGGATATGCTTAACTGTTTTGTCATAGTATACTTGGATGATATCTTAGTATACTCATGGTCATATTCCGAGCATGTCAGTCATGTGACCGCCTGCGCAAACACGGACTCTATGCGAAGGCGGAGAAATGAGACTTCCACAAGCGGGAGATCTCATTCCTCGGCTATCGCATTGGACCACAGGGGGTCGAAATGGAAGCGGCCAAGGTCGCGGCAATGCAACAATGGATGGAACCCAGGTCAGTAAAGGCACTACAGAGTTTTTTGGGGTTTGCTAATTTCTATCGGCGGTTCATTCGGGGCTTCAGCACTGTGGCAGCACCGCTCACGTCTATGTTAAAAGGGAAACCGAAAGGACTTTGCGAGTTCTCACCAGAAGCACGAGGAGCGTAGGTATAGGAGCAGAGTTGTCACAACGCCAGGGCAACCCAGTAAAACTCTGTCCTTCTGCTGAACAAAACTACGATATCGGCAATAGCGAACTGCTAGCAGTAAAAGCGGCGTTAGAGGAGTGGCGACACTGGCTGGAGGGAGCTAAATATCCATTCACTGTGCTCACAGACCACCGTAATCTGCAGTACATCCAACAAGCCAAAAGACTTAACCCTCGCCAAGCCTGATGGGCACTGTTTTTCATGCGCTTTACATTACTTATCGCCCCGGCACTAAAAATTATAAAAGCGGATGCGTTATCCCGCTATTACCCGACACCGGATCCAAATTCTAATCCGGATTCCATTTTGCCCTCGTCACTCGTGGTGGCTCCGATCGTATGGGACATCGACGGCGATAGCTCAGTGGGCATGGTCCAACCCCGCACCTAGGAGCTGTCCTCCGGAGCGAACATACGTACCGGAGGCACTTTGTGAACGAGTGACAATAGAGGCACTCTCTAGCATGTCATCCAGACATCCCGGCGTAGCACGCACACACAAACTCCTAGAACAAATGTTCTGGTGGCCCAACATGTGGTAAAATGTGAAAACAGTAGTTCTGTCTTGTGCGATCTGTGCGCCAACTAAAACTCTGCGTTGTTTGCCCGTTGGAAAATTAATGCCCCTGCCAACACCTAACAACACATAGCCGTGGATTTCGTCACAGATCTGCCGGTGTCTAAAGGGTACACAACTATCTTAGTGGTGGTAGACAGATTCTCCAAGGGATGTCGAATCATCCCATTTAGCTTTCTCCCGTCAGCCCTCCAGGTGGCAGAAACGCTATTCGAAACAGTGTTTCGCTGCTATGGTATCCCAGAGGATATTGTTTCAGATTGTGGTCCCCAATTTATCGCCAGAGTCTGGAAGGCTTTCTTCCAGAAATTGGGGACCACTGCCTAACGTCGGGCTATCACCACGAGTCAAATGGGCAGGCTGAGCCGACGGTCCAAGAACTTGGGAGATACCTCAGAGCATACTGTAGCAGTCGACAACATGAATGGGCAGACTGCTTAATCTGCGCAGAATTCTCAGATAGTGTTTTTTTTTTCAGCATTAATCAACTCTGGTGCAGCTGGATACTTCATCGATCAATGCACTTCTGTAAAACACCAAATTCCACTAATTCTGCTATGGTACCCGCTACAGATTGAAGCCTTGGATGGAGGATTCACTGGAGGAGGATCAGTCATTCATTTGCACTGAACAAATTTAGCTAAGGATTGGAGCACTACCTTATGAGGATATCTCATTCCTATGCTTCCTATGAAAAAAAAAAAGCATAATTCACCAATCTTCCTAAAGTACGGATTTGCCAACACTAACAACTGTTCTCTCTAAATGCAATTTTTTAAGGACGTATTCAGCAAGTTGAAAGCAAGTGGTCTATCTCCTCACCAACCACATGACTATACTATTGAACTTCAGAAAGGCGCTATTCCCCTTGACAGTCAAATATAACCCCTTTTGCAAAAGAAAACAAAATCTAAATGTAGGAATACATTTCTGAAGCGCTTCGGCAAGGATACATCCACCCTTCCACATCCTCAGATTCTGATGCCCCACAGAATACCCTTAACTACTGCAGTTATTGAATGTTTCATAAATGATATTCTGAGAGACATATTAGCACAATTTTGATTCCCGTATCCACAAAATCCTAATATACTTATCTAAGAACTCACATTGGTCATGTCAAGAGCATTTTAACCTGCCTATTGAACAACCAGCTACATACTAAAGTGGAGACGTGTGAATTCCATGTCACTAAAGTTTCTTTTCTGGTCTAGATCATGGGCCCATAGGGGGTACAAATAGACCAGGCAAAGGTAGCAGCTGTTATAAAATGTCCCACATTGAAATCAATCAAAAAGCTAAACTCTTCCTTGGGCTTTGCAAATTTTTGGTGAACGTTTTGGAGGAACTTGCTGCTCCAATCACAAATCTTTTAAATAGAACATCCAAACGATTGAGGGGGAGTCCTATAGCACAGCAGGCATTTACTAAGCTGAAGGAAGCATTTACCACAGCACTTATCCCCATCTGACCAGGCCCACATCTTAGAGGGATGCCTAGAAAGATCATTGCTCCTGAAGGTAGTTGTTTAGGGAGTTTCGCTCAGATCCAGGCTTGCAGTGGTGTCAGATTCAACTAGTGTGATTCATACAAATATCTCAGATATGGGCTACATCTCCCAACACACATATTCAAGGTCACTGAAATTTTAATGCAACATACTGTAGCCACTGCAATATAAATATAATTTAAAAACTGAGACTCGTATAAAATAAACACTCCTGTGAGTAAAATCCAGTAAGTTACTGAGCTTTGATTCCATTAATGCTATTTAGTGTTTGATAAACACTCATGCGTATGCATATATGATTTGTCAGAAGTTCTCTGTTTATTATCAGCATATACAGCAATTAAGCATTTGACCAGGTGTTCTGTGTCCCGTACATAAAAAAAACAAACAAACAAAAAAAACATGTAAGTCATAGAGGGACCTGGAGACAGATGGACGATGTTAGACACATGGTTTCCAGCAGAAGAGCTATTTGTTTGCATATTCGTCTGGATATGGGCTATAGGAAGTGTTGTGTGGGCATAAAGGCATGGGAAAATTCACATCATAGTATAAAACCTTACAGTTCTATTATGTAGCAAGTGTTCAGTCAATTCTTAATGTTGATATGTTGGAACAAGAAAAAATGGGCAAATGTAGGATCTGACTGTGTATAGCTGCACACAAATCAGATTACCCATGCTGATCCCTGTCCACAATGGAAAGTGCCTACAATAGGCATCAGAACCGGACCATAGATCAGTAGAAGAATATGGCCTGGTCTGACAAATCACATTTTAACATCACATACAGTAGATACCCAGTAGTGCATCACTGTATCCGGGGAAGAAAAATGCACTATGGAAAGAAGGCAAGCCGGCATATACAGTACAATGTGATGCTATGGACAATGCTCTGCTGGGAAACCTTTGGTCCTGGCATTCATGTGGATGGTGTTCTGACATGTGCCATCTACCTAAACATTGTCGTACACCTCGTACACCCTTCAAGTATAGTATTACTTAACGGCAGTATTCTCTTGCAGCAGCATTAATGCACCCAGTGGAACCCAGAGGAACATAACAAAGAATTCAAATTGTTGGCATCCTAATTCTCCAGCTCTCAATCTGATCAAGCCTCTGTGGGATGTGCTGGACCAAGTCTATTCCATGAAGTCTCCACGTACTGTAGCAACTTTAATAACTTTAATGATCTGATGCCAAAGTTTTGGTGCTAGATACCACAGAACACCTTCAGAGGTATATAACTCACCATATTACTGCTCCAACCCGAACCCTAGATTACATTTCAGCATTCCCTTTTGTTAAACCGCTATTTACGCAATGTGTTTCCAACAAAACAAGATGACCCCAAAGTATGCCACCATCATCTCATGTTTTTACAACATGAGATGATGGTGGCTAGTAACCTGCACATGACGTAATTTAATTCACTGCAATGTGAACATGGACTTGGTATACATCTTGTGGAGCTGACATTTCCATGGATTTCAGAATCGATATGACAACACTGCAGAGAAAACAATCAAGCACAAAAGCATTGTTTCATCTGTAACTCAGCAGAACTCGGCCATAGCATACTCTGTGACTTTCCTTCACACACGAAAATTCCTGCTTCTCCAAATCCTCATGGAATTTGTTTTACTAAAAGTAGACACAAGGTTTTAGACATTAAAACAGACATTTATAATGTGTGGCTTTATGACTTTGGATGTGTACAAAAAAACTCTTATGCACTGTTGGGACTGAGTTTAAGAGACTGATGTTAAGTCCTTGAGTGGTGGAATTTGGGACAGATCTTAGTTGGCACATGTGTGTGTGTGTGTGTGTGTGTGTGTGTGTGTGTGTGTGTGTGTGTGTGTGTGTGTGTGTGTGTGTGTGTGTGTGTGTGTGTGTGTGTGTGTGTGTGTGTGTGTGTGTGTGTGTGTGTCTATGTGTGTTTGTGTGTCCAGTAGCAGCAAGTAGTGAGATCTGAAGGTCAGAGTCCAGCCTCTCTCTCCCCTTTGTCTCTTTCTCTCTCTCTCTACCTGCTGTCTCTTTGCTGTGTCTCTGTTTCAGTCGTTTCATAACATACATAGTCATCCAGATGGATTCTCCTCACTCTCGCTGTATGAGGCTGAAATGAGCCACTGGTGAGAGACTGCAGTTATTTCAGTCATCCTGCAGCACTGTCGCTCTCTCTTTCTCTCCCTCACTCTCACTGCAACTCGCATCATCCCAAAAATATACCGTCTATTCCCCGCAGGTTCTTATTTAATCCCGTCTGAGAGAGAGTGAGACAAGGATAGAGAGGGAAGGGGAAGGGGTGAGGGGCAGAGTCATGACTTTGCGAGTCAGATGGTAAATATAGGGCAGCGATTCCTCATGTTAACCAGTGAAGCCTAAATTATCATATAACACACCAGAAAAATGAGATGCTATGCAGTGTTTAGCAGTCCTTAATCAAAACATTTGTTGAGTGCTCAGTGTCAAATCTGGACATGTATACAGTAATTTCACCATGACCCATCAGTCCAGATTTTTTTTTACACGGCATTGGTGGCTTCCAACTTCAATGGGTGTGTGGTTCAGAGGAGGACAGTCTGAACATGGTTTGCTATATGCATTTCTGACTCTAACATTGACTTTTCCCACAGCAATCAGACCACAGGTTCCAACTTGTGACTTTGATGCAGCTCGGGAGACCTTGGTTTCCATTGTTACTTGTTCCATTTATTATCCATATATGTGCAAGGGTAGGTGTATGATGACCTAATGGGTATTAATTACACGCATAACAAGAATTCATTTCAGTATAAATCTCTTTTAAATTTCGGAGAATTTTTGGATCACCTTATGCCTCAATGTCATGGGAAAACAACACACCACAGAATAGGAGGCCTGAGATGACTGCTGCACTCATGCCACTGACAGGAGTGATAGTAATTTTGAAGAACCTGAAGAAGGCCTTGCTGTTGGCCAAAGTGATGGCCTCATTACTTTGGCCAACAGCTAAAGTAATGAGGTGCACCAAAGCGATTGGATCACTTATCACTTTAGCTGTTGATGAGGTTCACCCCCAATGTCGTGAACAGATGATCTGATGATCAAATCCATTTGATCAGCCAATGGTCAATTAAGTTAACTTAAAATTTATTTGTACAACACTTTTAACATTGTTTATTGTAATGAAGCTTTGTAGAAATAAACATTCTGGACACAAATAAAAATTTATACATTTTTGGCTTTTGGATTGTGAAGCAAGTTATTAAGTAAATAGAGACAAATCTTTTTTTCCCCCTGATTAACATTACCAAAGAATTATAGTTCTCTCACCCAGTCTGTCTGCATAAAATCAGAAAACCCACTAAGAACATTATTTTAAAGGTGTTCTGCCTAATTTTATGCACATTAAATGAATTTGGCATTTGAGTTAAAAGTCAAATTATACTTATTTTTAGGGGTTCTCATGATGTTATGATTCCTAACACATCTTTATCACTTTGGCTGCCTGATGGGAAAGTGATATATTTAGTATGAAAACATCTCTCTCTATATATAACAAGTGACCTCGTTCTTCCATATGTTCAGAACTAGCTAAGCTGTAAATATCCTACAGAATAAAATATAGAATTGCACAGGACTCATTTTTAACAAATGCATATATTGTGTACAGTCTCTATGGACGTTCTGTTCAAATGCTGGCTGAAAATTTAATAACCAGGAAACTGAAAAGGGACATATTGATCTGAATATACTAACTGCTTATTTAATGTGATTAGCATTATGCAAATAGCCTGATCTAATGAATGTAATACTAACTTGTCCTCCATTGACCTGAATTAGTCACAGCATTGTTGACATACTGTTGAAAGAGTTCCTTTAAACTAGAAATACAGCAATTCAATTTACTACAAACATTTTCACTTGCACACACACTTACCCTCCATAGGAGTGTTGTTATCAGGCCTGTTGGCAAAGACGACATCCACATACTCTAACTGTAACCGCTGTAAAGACCCTCTCAAACCTAAAAAGCAAGTGAGAGTAAAGAAATGCAACTTTAGATAAATAAGTAAATAAGTAAATAAATAATCACCCGTACTGAAATTTACATTCAAGTACGTTCAGAAAGTAATCTGAGTGAACATATCTTCCAAGTGTGTGTGTGTCTCCAGGAGTGTTCTGGATCTGCTGGCTTCATTCATGTAGGTATTATTAGCATAGAGTTATTTCTGGCATTTGCAAGGGATAAACAAGAAATTTCCACCCTACTAACGCTGTAATAATAGCTGAAAGAGGCAAATAAACCAATACAAAACATTGCTTCTTTATTAAACTAATGTGTTTAATTTGGTTTAGCTTAAACTTTTACACTATATGGCTGAAACTATGTGGACACCTCATCATCAAAGCCATCTTGAAAATGTTGAAAATTGAAAGCAAGCAAATGCCTAGAATGTATTTCTGTGGGTTCTGCTCTCTGGACTTCACACCTTTGGGGGCTGACTGAGGATAAATCAGTGCTTGATCTCACTCCTGTTCTTGTGACTGAGTGGAAAAGAACATTGGACCTAGACCAGAACCTTGTGGCGCACCAAATTTTACAGGGGTTAAAGTAGAGAAATATCCATTTAACTGACAACAAATATGACCAGAGCCTAAGAGATGATAGATAATATACATTAAATATAACTTTTATGTATAGACTAGCAATGATACAATTCTGTTAAATGTTGCATTTGGGAATTTATCATTTGAACAACCTTGGTACATACTGTACATAGCAATTTAATTGTTAGAACCTTTATTATCACTGCTTGATGGAGCATAGCTGTGTTAGGTACCCAATAAACGTAAAACCCTTAAATAAAATGCAATAATTTTCCTTACCCAGAAAGGCACAGAACATAAAAATGACTGACATGCTGGATTCTGACAAGACTAGAATCCCAGAGAAACACCACTGATATATTTTATATTACCCCTCTTCCATTCGCAAAAATTCAGTCCAGTTGAAGAGGACATAAGACAGGTTTCCTGCTTCAGTGGGAATATTGAATTTGAATTCTTTAATAAGTAAGTTAATCTTATAAAAAAAATTAATCACTCATTGTCTATACCATTTCATCCTGTATTCATAGTCATGGGGGGGCTGGAACCTATCCCAGGAGACTTGGGGTATGCCAAGTGAAAAAATATTGTAAGACACATTTGTGCCAATCCATCGAAGGCCACACACACACATTCACACACTACGGGCAATTTGGGAACGCTACTTAGACTAATCTGCAGGTCTTTGGAGTACCCACCAAGCACGGGAGAACATACAAAACATTTTAATAATGTTGGACGCAGAAGTTGGCAGTGGACCCTTTGGTTACTGTTAGTTGTGGGGCCTCCATGAATGATACTTTTTCCGGCACATCCCATCGGTGCTCACTTGGATTGAAATCTATGGAAGTTGGAGGCCAGTTTGGCAATCTGGGCTTCTTTGCCTCCTAGGCCCTGTGTGTGCTGGGCTGTGGTGCACTGCGTGTTCTGGTTCCTTTTTTTTTATTGCCAGAATTCTTACTTTTTTTTTTTTCTGACTGTTCGGGCTAGCCTTAGGTCCTGTCACCAGTTTATGGCATATAATTAATGATCAATTAATTATATTAACTAGTTAATGTTTTGTGGTGTAAATATTATGGCCGATCATAAACATTTTTCAAATAATTATTCCTGTAGTAGTGTCCAGATTAATCAGTTATAGAATGCAAAAATGGATTTTATCAAATAAAGATGCTCATAAATAACATTGCACATTACTGTAAAATTTACCTGATTTTATTGAAAGCAGAATCAACAATAATGCATAGCCCAAGATCTGATAATTAAGTTAAGATCAGGTCATAGATATTGAGAGACCTCAGCCATTAACATTGTAGATTTAGTATTTAATTTCACAAACCGCTGGGGTTAACTAATATATTGATTTGTCATGATTTTAATGTAACTTTCAATAACAGCTGAATAAATAAAATCATTTAAATGCAAAAAGTTTTTGTCTGCAAACTAAATGTTTATTACCTCTGATATAAAAAAAACACTGTAAAACAAAATTTGCAACAAAAACTAATCTGAATAAAATATGTGTAATTTTATACATGTAAAATGTATGTAAGAATTTTTTTGCTATTATTTTTAAATGGTCAGTAATAATTGGACACACGTTTTCATGGGTTTTGTGACACCTCAGGTGCTTGAGCGTAAGGGGCAACCTGAGACTACCAAAGCAGCTCAATTTGACTTGCTGTCTAAACCAGCTGCTGCCGCTGTGAGTCACTTACGACCACACTGACCTCTGCTCTGACATCTACAGACTCATTCTCTGTTTTCTCTATGTGTGGGCACTTTAGGCTTACAAAAACTCAGGAAATCTTTTTAAGCAAAATATATAAAATTTATACAAAAAGATAAAAGCCAGAGAATGTTTTAAAATATCTACAGCAATGGTTAAAATTGTTTTAACTTCCAGCAGCTGTTAATAAATTACATGGTCTGAAAATAGGGGAAAAAAACAGTTGCAGTGATTGCAAATGTGTTAACCAATAACACATCGAGATATCCTGGTGTTACTGTCGATCATTTTGAGCGTAGGTAGAGGAAGTGGGCAGAAAGTGCAAAAATGCTAGAAAGATAAGACCATGGAAGGTCTTATGTCAGTGATAGGAAGCACAGAAAAAAAAAAAAAAAAACTAAAGAGCAAAACAAAATATTCACTTTTTGTCAAATAGGGAAGGATTACTGGCTCAGTATGATGCAGAGCTCTACTTCCAAACAGGTAATTATTCTGCTTGGCATAACGTTAACTCTGGTGAATATATTTTTATGGCCCAAAAACTTTTTCCAGGAGGCTTTTTCTAGCCTCCTACCTGAAGGCTAAACAGTTTAACAGCTATGAATAACATACTTAACAATTTGTTTTATAGCTGTGTGTATGTCTTAATTAGAAACACGTTTAATTGTTAACATTGTTGCCTTACACCTCAAGGGCTGTGGGTTTGAATTTCTTAGTTCGTGCGTGTGTGTGTGTGTGAATGCTCTCACATTCTTAGTAGATTTCCTCCAGACATACTGTACATTAAACGGTGATTCCAGTTTGTTGCTTGTACGTAGGTTGCATGGAATGTTGGGGTGCTGTGCAATGACCCTTGGTATGATGTAATAGGTCACTGCAGCCAGACATCATTTGCAATGACGGCTTGAACAGATGGATGGATACGTCTTCATTAGACCGTAAGCAACTGTCATTTGTTAATGATTATTAAATTGGTTGCCAAGCAGAATCAACGCTAAGGCGTGGCCATGTTGTTGGTGACATTAGAACAGTTTTTAAAGCATGAACCCACAGCTGATGATGCTTTTTTGTACTGTATGTCCTGCATATTTTTTTCCAGGCAGTATGAATCAGTGTCTGTATGCGAACAGTAAAAGAGAGCCCCTTTGAGTGTCTTTAGCTGTTTGCTTTCAGGATTAGCCAGCTCTTGCTACAGTATGAATGGATCAATCATGTAATGAAAAAAAGCAAAAGAATGTTAAAGAGGTGACATGCAATGAAAAAAAAAACACAATTATGACTGAAAAATGTCTACCTTCAATGATGTGCTTCCTTGAGAGACCTCTTTCAGTTTCTGCTCTGGAGAGAGAGAGAGAGAGAGAGAGAGAGAGAGAGAGAGAGAGAGAGAGAGAGAGAGAGAGAGAGCTATTGATCTCAGCATCATATTAAACTTCTCATGTCATAATTTTAAAAAATGCTTCTCATTGTTTAATACAATTTTTATCTAAAATATAAAAAATACACACAAAGAAGAAATACACACAAACTCTGAGTGCTCATATGATATATCTGCCCTTTCTGAATGGCATTGCAGTTTATGTTCATCCCCTTCATGGATACACTCAGTCTGCATTCATGACAACAAGGAACTGACTCATGACTTCCTACTTCCAACTCCAGAGTGCCCACAGTGCTTGTGTGGATATAAAAATAAGACATGTTTGTTTAATGACTGATTTATTTATTTTATTTATGAGTGGGTGTAGGGTGTAGGCAGTGATTTGCTGCCAGGAGTGCTGGCAATATGCAATTTGACCCAAAATACTGCACTTAACAAATTCACTGTTTAATTACTCAACTATTCTCTTAATAGCTGGTCATTTGAAAAAAAAAAAAAGGCTCACAATATGCTGCTGTTTTACATGGCCATATAATTTCGGTCTGGCTACATCAGGGGTCTTTAATAATTTTCAGCAGAGGGGTGACAAGATGTTTAAATGTCATGATATTCAGGCACATAATATTTTCTGACTTCTGATTTTACTTCTGGATGTACTTTAGTTGGAAGTTTAAAACAAAAAATGCATTAATGCATTTGCCATCATTTCTGTCCTGTTCATCACCACTAGCAGTTTGAATAATTATGAAACACTGTATGAAGCTGTGGCATCTTTGAATATAAAAATAACCATCCTCTTATTATGAAATCTGTGTTAATCAAAAGGATTGTGCTTTGTCATGTGTACTAATACTGCATATCTTAAAGCAGTGGTAAAAATGTTGAAGACAAAAAAGCTATACCTGTGTAAAAAGGTGCAGATGTTTGTCTTTTTATTGGTATATTTTTGAACTGGCACTGGATCAGTTATATAAAGAAAAACACATCGACTTATTAGTTATATACACTGTATGTCCAAATGTTCGTAGACACTTGACCATTACACCCATATGTGGTTCTTCCCCACAACCTGAAAGAGCAGAGTTGTAGAGGATGTCTTTTTATGATGTAGCATTATGATTTCCCTTCACTGTAACTAACAGGTTCATCTCTGTTCCACTACTGTGCATAAGAGAGGTCCATAAAGACATGGATGACCAAGGGTGGAATAGAAGATCTCAAGTGGCCTGCACATAACCCTGACCTCAACCCCATATGCGATGTACTTCAATGCCAACTACACCCATCATCAGTGCCTGCCTCACTATTTGACTGTCATGTGACTGAATGGGCAACGTCTAATGTAAAGAAAAAAAAAAAACAACAACAAAAAAACAAAGCAGGGACTATGCTTCGAACAGGATGCTCAATAAGCAAGTATAGTTGTCCTGGTCAGGGGTTCACAAAAATTTGGCCATAGTGTGTAACACAGTTCAAAAGTTCAAAAAGATATAAAAACTAAATACCAAAAATAATGAGTGTCATCATCACTATCATCATCTCCATCATCATCATCATCATTACAAAAATGAAAGCCATATTATACTTCTAAATCATACATTTTAGGGTCTAGCTATATAAGGACAATAGTAGGGGACCTAAAAGAGCGTATTGTACTGGCACATACTGGCAGAAATTGCAGTTGGAATTGCTCTATAACCTTGAAGACATTTCTACCCTACTTCTTGTGGCTTTGAGTACGTGCTGAATGGTTTGACCAGTTTGTCATACCTTACAAAACATCCCAAAAAAACTGGATGAGATTTAAAGCATTTTGCTCAAATCAATTTCAGCTTAAACAGAGGAGTAGGGGAATAGTAAAGACACTTGAATGAGTGGGAAAACATCTTCAAGGTCATATAACACAAATCCACCCTGACTTGCTACAACAAAACAGATTTTTGACAGACTTTGAACCACAGCTGATGATTCTGAGTAATAGATGAGCGCATGCATTTTCATCTGAAATGGAACAGTGTTTCCTGTTGTTCGAATTTGAATGCTATATCGCTCCTCGTTCTGCTCAACCTCCACCTATGTGTTATGAGACAGAATTTAAAATGTGTCTGCTCTGATTGGAGAAGTTTCAACTCTCCTTGATGGAATTGATTTTCAGCTTAGAGACTAATGCATATAGATTAGCATCCTTTTACCTCACAAAATTCTTCAATTCTCACACTCGCACACATGTAATAGGCTTGGGATGACCTGTCCATTCAAATGGATTCAATCTAGTTATATCATGGTGATGCCAATTCTCATTTCTTATTGGGCAGATGTTGGATAATTTTCCATGACAGCAGATCTCCTTAGATGTCATGTCAAACTGTAAATGAGGTTTGCTTGGGAGAGAACCTCTGGGTAAAGTGCTTTGTGCTTTGCTTTTATACTTCATAGCATGATATATGTTTTTTCTTTATCTTGTGATCTTCTAGATGGATATGGATAAATTCCTTGACATAAGCAAGGAATTTAACCATTAAACAGACATTCCATGCCATGCCATGAATTGCAAAGAGATACAAATTATACATAAGTAGTTTACTTACTTTCCTCCCCAGTAAAGTTTGGTAGTGATCACTAGACTCGATCTCCTGCGCACACATATAATATGGACCATAATAAGTTAGAAACATCAAATCAGTTAATCCGTGTTTATGTTCAACCATAAGACAAATATAATTATCCTACACATTGTAACAAAAACCTATTTAAACATCTTATGTCATACTTCAAGGCGGCACGGTGGTGTAGTGGTTAGCACTGTTGCCTTGCACCGCCAGGGTCCGGGTTCGATCCCCGGCCAGGCTCGATTCCCGTCTCTGTGTGCATGGAGTTTGCATGTTCTCCCCGTGCTTGATGGGTTTCCTCCGGGTACTCCGGTTTCCTCCCACAGTCCAAAGACATGTAGGTTAGGCTAATTGGTGTTCCCAAATTGCCCGTAGTGTGTGAATGAGTGAGTGTATGTGTGTGTGTCTGTGCCCTGCGATGGATTGGCACCCTGTCCAGGGTGTACCCTGCCATGTGCCCAAAGTCTCCTGGGATAGGCTCCAGGCCCCCCGTGACCCTGAATACAGGATTAAGCGGTATAGATGATGAATGAGTGAGTGTATGTGTGTGTGTCTGTGCCCTGCGATGGATTGGCACCCTGTCCAGGGTGTACCCTGCCATGTGCCCAAAGTCTCCTGGGATAGGCTCCAGGCCCCCCGTGACCCTGAATACAGGATTAAGCGGTATAGATGATGAGTGAGTGAGTGTCATATTTCACATTACAATGGCAACCTTCATGTAACAATCCATGGATTTCTTGCGATATAAACTGATCAGCCAAACTGATCAGCCATAACATAACACCACAAAACAGTATCAAGCACATACCAGGAAACCGCTGACAGGATCATGGGAACATAAGGATAATTTGTGTCTGCAGAAAGCAAAGGCTAGCCCGTTTGATCCGATCCCACAGAAAAGCCAATGCAGCACAACTCACTGAAAAAAGTCAATGATGGCCATGATAGAAAGGCACCAGTACACCCCGCAGGCACCAGTACACACAGCAGGCTGTAGTGTAGGCTCTCTGCACTACAGACTGATGCGCATGAGGCCTAGCAGGCAAAGAGTCCAAATTCCTCAGATCTCAATCTGATTGAGCACCTATGCAATGTACCAGACAAACAAGTCCAATCCATGGAGGCCCCACCCCACAACCCACAGCATCCAAAAGATCTGGTGCCAGACACCGTAGCACACCTCCAGAGGTCTTGTGGAGTCATGCCCCAAGGGCCCGGAGCTGCTCTGGTGGAACAGGGAGAACCTGCACAATACTACGCATAAGGTTTTGTGTTGTAAAGTTATGGCTAATTGGTGTACAATACTGGTGTAATTCTTTTCAGTGGTTTTATACCTCCAGCATTTCTTCTTGATGATATTTCCAAGAATGATTTCAGCTCTGTGGAGAGGAGAACACACATTAAGTATAAACTAAGCTTGCATCATATCTCTCTGCACCAGTCTCAGTAAGAGTTCATACTTTTTATTCATATTATATATATATATATATATATATATATATATATATATATATATATATATATATATTTTTTTTTTTTTAAATGTATTTAAAAGTATTTAATTGTGCAAATTTTGTTCTCAGTTGCAGTTGTGGCTACATTTTTGCAAGCTCAGTCTGCTCTACTGAATGACAGCGACCGGCCTGGGAGGCTGACGAGAGCTGGGAATCCAGCCAACATGTCTTCTCAGAGTATCACTGGCCGTCTAAATGAGCTCAGAGAAGGGCATAAAGTAACAGCCACTTTATACACAATGCTACTTTACCATCAGGTTAAATATCTTCTCACAGACTTCTAGCCAGAACTGATAAGCCTTCTCCTGATTAAAGGGTAGATGTTTAGCCATTTGTGTCACCCAGGAGCTATCATGCCAGTATAGTTTACAAAATCTTCAATTAACTGAGAATCTTGTTCTTGGGCTTCTGTAAGTTCATGCGTACTGCAGGTTTAATGATACTATTCATTTGAAACAGGAAAAACAGGTGTGTGTTGAATATCAGTTCAACTGTGTGAAATTCTCTCAGAGCAGAATGATCATACTCACTTTCCGGCTGAGTAAACCTCAGCTGTGTCGAAGAGGTTAACTCCATTCTCATAGGCTATAGTCATTAGCTGCTCTGCTACCTACAGTACACAACACACCCAGACAGTTATACACACAAGAAATGATATACCATTAGCACTTTAGTTCAGGAGTGGTACGCTAATATTATTCACACAGTGTATTGAGCTGTGTTTTCTTTTTTCTAAACGTCCATGAACAAAGTCTTCATTAAATTATTGCTCATAGAGATGCAATATTGTGTAATTTAACATGAACCAGTCACATCTGTGAGAGCTAATAATAACACATACACTCATTTCTCATCTTTTTTGTATGACTGTAAATCTGCCCTTTTATTTCTCTCTCTCTCTGAATTCAAATTAGTTCCATTGTATTATTAACTCTATCAAATACAATATTGCAAAAGCATACAAATCATGGCAACAACTAATACAACTGATTATAATAATAATAATAATAATAATAATAATAATAATAATAATAATAATTATTATTATTATTATTATTATTATTATTATTATTATTATTATTATTATTATTATACTGAGTAGATATTAAAATTAGGTAAATTGGCAATTTGCTCTCTCTCTCTCTCTCTCTCTCTCTCTCTCTCTCTTTCTCTCTCTCCCCCTCCCTCCTCTCTCCTTCTGATGATGTGCATGATTTGTGTGTTATTATTTTGAGTGACAGTGACTATAGGGTGTTGTTTGGATTTGACCATGAAGGCAACAGCGACAACTGTAGACTTTATTAATTTAGACAGCTTACTACAGAGCAACAAAAAGGGGGATGTTCCATGTCTCCAACCTCAACTTTAATTTGATTAGATAGCCCCACCCTGACGTTGTTGGACACCCAAGACCTCGCCTCTGGGGACAGTGAGTTTTCTGCAGGAGCCTTTATGATGGATGATTGACTAATGGGACTGTGTCTATGCCCCAGTGAATGTCAGAGACAGCAAGAACCCACGCAGAACATAGCTATTGTTAGTAAGAGAGCACCACAGAATGATTCATATGTGGTGTTACTATAGAGCCCGGTGGCTTCTGGCACTGAGAATGAGCTCTGTTTGGCTGAGAGATGATTCTTTTATTTAAAATGAAATGTTGCTGCATGTGTATGCATGTTTGTTAGGTGTCCCCACCTCATCAGAAATCTGACCCCCAAATGTCACCCATGTTCCTGGAAGAAAAAGGGAAAAAGATTAGAATTTCCATGTAGAACGAGCTCATAACAAATAAACTAGAGGAAAATACTTTAGAGCATGATCACAAATGAAAGAGAGTAGTCAGAATATTTAATGGGTTATTTAATGGCTGGTAATTTTTTTGGTTTGTTTTTGATAATGATAATAATAATAATTTTGGTAACTTTGATAATGCACTTACCCCATTCAATTTTACATTTCTCATTAGTGCAGTACATCTTGAACTGTGTCAATATTTTACAGTTATTGTATAGGGAGCATTGTTAGCATCAGTGTGAAAAGCATGACCCTCAGACATCTGTTTTCTTCTGCATTGACTTTGCCTACAGACTACAACACCCATGATTCATGACTTGTATGGCCCTGGGTGGAAGTATTGTATTGAGTCATCACTGTAGCAGTCATGGTTTTCTGTTCCTGTCAGATCCACTTAATATCCCCTCAAACATCAGAATTTTATGTATTATAATATTTGACTTTCCTCATATGTGCTCGCTCTCTCTCTCTCTCTCTCTCTCTCTCTCTCTCTCTCTCTCTATCTCTCTCTCTGTCTTACTGACTGTCTAGACTTAAAATCAATTACAGAGTGCATCCAGCACAACAGTGTTTAGTATTTTAGTGGCAATGGTGGCAATGGCAAGTTAACAATGGTGCAAATAAACTCCAAAAAATATTCAGTAAGAGGAAGTTAGAGAAGCCAAAGCAGAGCACCCATAGAAAGGCTACAGTAATTTAACCCCTTTACACTTCTTTACAACTGCAAAAAATTATATCTGAATGCACAATGTTTTAAGCCACTGGATTCCAAGTCAGACAAGAGAATGAATTTGATGCTACAGTGGGCACAGCATGGCATTTCTCTAATTTTGAAATATTCTGTAAACATGCCTCTGTGGTTTTATTTTCTATTTGGCCATTATCAAATCTCTGCAGTCTGCCCACCATATGCTGAAAGACCGCTTTGATAAACGTTTTATATTGCAACAGTAGAGTCCAGAGACTTAGTGTAATGTCCCAGTCTAGAAATCAATAACTGCTTCAACATCCTCAAAACATACAGTTCACGAACACTTTTTAGATTCATTAGACACACACCTTAGATCTATTGTCTATACATGATCTATTCATTTGTAATTGCTTATGACCACATTTTTTATATCAGAGCCTTAAAAAGAATTCATAATAACCTGCTCTTGAGGTTATTACAATGTCATTATCTAAAGTGTGTATTTGTTATATACAGTAAGGTAAGATTCAACTTTATTAATCCCATAGGAAATTCTTGAGGTCAAAATAGGGCAAAAATCTAATTGGCTTGTTTAAGGTCTGGCCATTTAAAAAAATGTTGAAAAATGACTAAAAATTCATTTTTGGTTAATATCTCCCTTTTAAAGCCTTCATTCTCCATACAGAAATTTTATTCCATTGGGTTTTACAGTACAACTAGAATTAAATGTGACATGCAAAACCATTTCCCATCGACTCGTTTCAGCCCTGCCCTGTCTTAGCTGGGTGAGCTAATTACTGCAAAGCATTTTGTGCCTGTCATGGGTTATAAATTAAACATTAATAGGAGAAAGCTTAACAAGAGGATTAGCTGAGCAGATGTCAGTTAAAGCATTGAATTATGCAATGCTCCAGACACAGTGGAAGCTGATGATTGAAATCTGAGTTGTTGAAACAGGAGAAGGAACCTTTCATTCATTTATGAAACTGTTGCCTTCTGTACTCAAAGGAGAGCTACATCTCACCTACAGTAATAGGATTATTTCAATTTTTGTTTTGTGGTTTAGCTTCCAAACTGGCTCATCACTTATTCATAAAACCATTGATTAGTCAGGAAACTTGGAGAGAGTGGTGAGAGACACAAAAAAGAGAGACGCTCTCTGCTGTGAACTGGAAAATGAAGAGCTCACACTCACAGCCAGAGTCTTATAATCGGCTAAAGACTCACCAAGCCCCAAACACGATACCCGCAATCCAGATTTCCCAAGATTCCTGTGAAAAAAAAAGGACACAGAAAAGAGATATCAATCAGTTAAGCTGGCACAGGGTGGGTGAATAATCATTTGTCTGGTGTAACAAAGAAAGTTAATTGAAATAGTGAATCCATGTTTTATTCCATCCATGACATTTTGTCGAAATTGCATTTCCTCAGGAAAAGTCAGTTTTGGTGTTTGTGATGCCAGATCATAAAACCCAGCTTAACACCATGAAAAGTGGCTGATAATAAAAAATAAAAAATAAAATGGGCCAAATTATCAAAACAAAACCTCATTCATCAATCACTCATCATCTATACTTCTTAATCCTGTATACAGGGGAACTGGAGCCCATCAGAGCAGCCTTAGAGCATGAGGGAGGGGGGTACACCCTGGACAGGGTGCCAATCCGTTGCAGGGTACACACGAGGCACATACACGAGGCAGGAATTGAGGTACAGAAATGCGACAGTGCCAAAACAAAAATGTAAAAGCCCCTTAAAACATGGCGTGGTCACTTCCAAGGTATTTGGTTTTCTTTTCACTGTCCATGAGGTACCGGCATATACAGGATGTACATGGTCCTCTTTGACGAACGGCTGTCTGGGGAGAATTCTCCTGCGCTGTGTTCATATGCTGTTGTCTGGATTCACTGTGATTCTGATCAGGATGAAGCAGTTGCAAATGAGAAAAGTTTCAAGTTTACAAAAAATGTTTTAATTCATTGTCATTTGGAGAATAAAGAAAACTGTGAATGCCACAAAAAAATAAATATACTGTAGGTATAGAATAGATGAAAAAGCTATTTCAAAAGCGGCACTGAATACAAATATAACCAAATAATACTGTAGATATGTTAAAAAACGTTTTAAACATATCAGTATATAAAAATAAACACTTTTTTGATTGAAAATAAATACTGTTCGGTTTTTATTCATATTAAACATTTTTCATAAAACCTAAATGTAAAAAAAACAAACATGTAGCAGACTGATTGTGGTTGTGAGTAACAGAAGTCATCGAGGAAAACGGAAAAGGAGCATGGTAATGCATGAATGAATGCACCTGTACGTAATGAACTCGTAAGTTTATTGTTTCAGCCGGTGGTTGGTAGACAGCATCACCGCTGAGAGCGACCTGCCCAGGAACTTGACTGTGACAGACCTGTGAGAGCAGTGAAAGGGACCCAGAACATTGGGAGGAACTTGGAACTGTGCTTGGAGCTTACGACAATGAGGGGGATCCTGGGGCATTGAGGAGTTTTTGAAGAAATGGCAAAGCAGTGAGGAAAACCCAATGCAAAAAGGAGACCTGATCTGTCTTTGGCCCATAAATAAAATGAGCACTGTAGAGCAGGGAGGGAATGCAGTGCACTGGCATTTAGGAAGGATCAGTACTAATATGGATGCTCCTCACGTCCTGCTGCTGTGGAGGACTGGGGTTGTTGTGTGTTTTATGGACCTGATGCAATTCTAAGTCGATCTTAATACCACATCAATCTGCACAGCTCTTAATAGTGACATGAATTAATGGCCAATGACAATCTCCCTTATTACTGTAGATTTTACAGAACAGTGTGATTTAAGAAAGGATGCCCTGTTTTAATCTTAGTGAAAAATAAGGAAGGTATTTCTCTCTCCTTCTGTATTGCTCCCTTTTCCTCTGTTTTTCACAGCATTTTAATGCCTCCTGCAGTGACTCTTCATCAGTTGAAATAATGCCATTAAATTGTTTTATGTCTTCACCCATTTGCACTTATAGCACAATCCCACCCTGCAGTAGATATCACATTAAGGAAATTTAGAGTTACTTTTATTCATCAAAGTGCCAGTGTTCTGCTGGTGGTGAGGTTTTTCTAATACACTTACAATCTTTAGCACATGTTCCTTAGTCTAATTTTAAACTGTGGAAACTGTGGCACACTGATAAGGGGTGTGTTGCCAAATCTGTTTTTATCTGTGAAGGTATAGTACTGTGTAGTAGCATAATAATTAAACCTTAAAACATTATACCTAAGTTTATGTAAGTTCCCCTTGTGCCAATAAATAAGGCATGACTCCATAAGAACTCTGAAAGTGTGCTATGCAAGGTGGGGCTCCATGGATGAGACCTACTGTATAGTAGTAAACTTGTATATAATAGATAATCAGTGTTAATGTCATGTGATGTCAATGTTATGGCTGACCAATTGGTTCACCAATCTGCCATGATGTTAAAGCACAAAAAATTAAGCCCAATATTGTTATAATATAAGGTTCCCCTTGTGTCACTGGGGCTATTCTGGCCCCTAGGGGCTTGATCACGAAATGCCCCTGTCGGTTAGCTGTGGTGTCTGACCCCGGGATGTTAGCAGTGGGAGTTTGGCAAGCTGTGGGGCTACTGTGGATCAGATATATTTATCAAGCACATTACATAGATGCTCAGTTGAATTGTGATCTGGGAAATTAAGGCTGGATCAACAATCTTAAACTCTCTGCCTGTTAAGCCCCATAAACAGCAGGGTGTGAGGCACAGGGAGTGTTCTGTTACCTTTCCATCATGCACCAGCATTGACTTTTTCAGCAGTTTTTGCTAAAAAATATTTTGTGTGGCTCCTGTTCAAGAGTTGCTTAAGTACTTTTTCTTACTTTTTCAGTAAAATCCACTGAAAAAGAACCACTACTGACTCTGTGCTGATGGTCTAAAGACCTTCAGTCACCCAAACGCTTTGTTCAACATATAGACTTCCTTACCAAGGATGCATCAAGCTGGGAATACAACAACATATAGAAAACAGTCAACATTTCTGTATACAGCTTTAGGGTTGTAAATGACATTGTGGAACGTGGTGTGGCTTTGATGGACGACTACAATAAGCTCACACCAACAGCAAAGAACAGAAACAGTTTTTGTTATTTGTAATCCGTCAATATAGATACAGTCATCTGGACATCTACTCTTTTGAAACAATTTTTGGAACAGTAAATAATATTCAAACTTGTGCTTTTACTAACAGTTAAAAACTTTTTAAAAGGGTATTGTTGTACTGTAAATGCTCTGACAGCTGCTGCTACTTGGTGTAACAAATCTCTGCTTGCTATCAGTAGTCAAAATAGTTTTACAAAGTTCTTACAATGGTAGCAACTTCTAAATATGCATTACATTTCAGCAAAATTTCACAGATTTATTTTTAAATTGTTAGAAATCTAACCAGGGGGCCCCTTGATGCAATCCTCAATTTTTTAAAATTATTATTATTATTATTATTATTTTTTACATATACTTCATATATTTGTGCTACATTTGCCTATCCTGTCAGATTGGACAGATCAGGCTGACCTTTATTCCCCACACGCATAGTGAGCCTTCCGTGCCCATAATCCTATACCCGGTTTACTGTTGTATACAGTGGAACCTCGGATTGCGAGTAACGTAGTTAACAAGTGTTCCGCAAACTGAGCAAAGATTTTAAATAAATTTTTAATTGGAAACCGAGCAAGTATTAGTTTACGAGTGCCGAGTATCATGTATCACGCATGCGACTCTTATTTTGACACCAAGTGGAAAGTGATTACAACTGAGCCAATGATTCTTCTCTCTCTTGCCCTGCGGAATTATGGGTAATCGTCTCCCCTGCTCCCCTGGGTCTTAGTGCTCGTCTCTCACTGGTATAATCAACGTCTCCCTCTCCGTTTCATCGTGTCTCATATGTGTGTGTGCGCGTAATCTGACACCGACACACACACACACAGTCTCTCTCGCCTGTGCGCGCGCGTAATTTGACACGGACACACACATACTCTCTTGGCTTCACACACGCACACGCAGACCCGCTTTCTTCACACAGAAACCTCAGCTCTATCGGGATTCTTTTCAAAGGTAAGGTGCTGGTTCATTTGTTTTATTATTATTTTTTTTACTTTACAGCAGTGATTCCGTTAGTATGCGCTCACGCGAGTGTCATTAGACAGATTTCCCCGTTAAAACAGTGCTTCCGTTTTGTGTGTGTTTGTTGTGAAACTTAAAACACGAGGTGGGAGGGAGGAGGAGTTTTACTGAGTAAGACGAGGCGAGGGAATGGGCTAATTCCACACACACAAATACACAAATACACGGCGCCTGCCCGGACAAACGGAAACACTTATCTGTCGGGATTTATTTGTATTTTTTTTAAGGTAAAGTGCAGGTTAATTAGTTTTATTTTGACTTTATATATTGTATCAATTAGATTTGGTTTATAAGTGTTTTGGAATACGAGCATGCTTCCGGAATGAATTATGCTCGTAATCCAAGGTTCCACTGTAATTTGTATCAAATGTTCTGGCTGTATAGTCTATATACAGTGTATATTCTAGATATTCCCAAGATCATTATCTAGTTCCAGTGTGGCTGCTTGGTATGCCATAGTTAATATAAATGAGCTATGATGCTTTGCCGGACATATTTCATAAAGAAATACATCTTTATTTAATTTCCCTACTATTTTTGGGCTGTAGTTTGGACTGTAGTGCCTTTAGATTTCTGCACAAATTCTACAATTTATGTCAACCAGGACTCTAGGGTCCTCCGTTCAATCCTTGGTCGAGTAAAGGTAAATGCCTATTTTTTTTTTTTTTTTTAATTCTTTAAAAAACTTAACTAGGTTTTATTTTCACTAACATTTCTAATTCTTTATCACATTATGCTTGGGGAGTCCAGTGCATTTTAACAAGCATGTGAATAAGATGCATCTTAGACCACCTCCTGGTTATTGGATATATATTTGTGTTCATTTCTGTGCAGGTACACAAGATACATCAAACGAAAGTGCAAAACATCTGCTTTTTGTGCGTGTTGGTATGCAGTACGCTTGAAAATTTTATATCCAAGGGTCATTAAATAGTTCACTGCACAAGATTCAGCATTCAGTTCATTGAGTTTGCAAATGCACCTGTTGCTAAACTTAGCACTAGAACATCCAAGTCTGTGCCTCTGAGTCACATTTACAAATTTCAACATTATATCCTATTACTTAGTTCTCTATTTTATACAGTTGTGATTATTTATGCTATTTGACTTTTGTTATGATAAATCCTACTCTGTCTATTAAACTTGTCATTTTTGCTGCTGTTGATTTTGTAATGGTAAAACAAACAGTTTTTTTTCCAGGTTGAGAAAAAAATGTAAATTCTCTCAAATTTAAATGCTCTTTTTCTAGATGTGATTTTGACACTACAGACAATCCGTCATTAGTGCGTGACACCAAGATTTTTGTGCAGTGTATCATCAGAAATTTTAGTTGTTTCTTGTGTATATACTAAAAGCACACATATTTTTCTTGATGCTTGTTTCTTTTAATAGTCGCATATTTTGTCATATTTTCTGGTGATTAGCTACAATATTGAACCGTCAGCAAAAAAACATGCTATAGACATGCACCGTTATTTTTGTTGCTGCTTTTTTTTTAGTCGCTGATTAGTACCAAACAATATTACTGTTCTGTTTGGTCAGATATGGGAGGAGGTTCTTGCGCAGAAGGACGTGACACACATCCAGAGTTACCACGTTGGACAAAACAAACCACAGTGATGTCACTGCACTCCAAAAATCAACAAATAAGAAAACTGTTGTTGAAATTTGCTTATGATTGTTTGATGATTGGAGTTGGCCTCATGCAGTTTTGATGAATGGCCTCATTGATCTTCAGTCTAATATTCAGACCTTCCGTAACATAAATTTAACCATTTTGTTTGGCTTTATTCATTTTATGCTATTTTTTTCCCTTAATTGCTTTTTGATATTGTGCCATTTTTTTGTGGAATATTCAGCCAAATGCACACCACCCGTGTTGGAGCTGAGCTGCCACCTGTTAAAGGCAGCAGGCTGCGTGACGCACACTGCATGCTCACACATCTCTGTCAATTATCATTATGAAACAAACAGTTGAAAACTTGTCATGTAACTCAGCTGGAGGGAACAAGAGATTTTTTTTTCCTCCTCTGTATGTTTTGTAAATTTTAGCTATTCAATGATTCATCAATTCAAGTATGATTTGTTGTGGGTGTTTTTTTCACATGCAGTGATTATTTGAGCACTTTCTGCGTCCATGCTCTACTATCACACCTGATTTGTATAAACTGAAATGTTCAGGTGTAAACAGTGGGTTTGTGTGCTTGCTAAGGGAGAGAACACAGGGTTATACTTTTCAAAAGCAGTGTGCAATGTATAGATTTATCCTCCCTTGGGCATAAAAAAAAGGTTTTCATTATTATCTGTGGGAAGGATATTAAACAGATGATGGTACATTGTGTCAGTGGTACCTTAGGGGACAGAAATGTGCCTTGACAGTTATGAAACATTACAAAGATGGTATCTGAATGCTGTGTCTAGTTTTGCAGTGCGTTTACCACAATTTCTTTTCTTGCCTGACATATTTGTTGATTATGCAGCAGTTTTTCAGTCTCTGTTCAAAAACATCACTGAAGATCGCTGATGCAAAGTGTGACACAGGTTATACAAGTACAGGAGGTGATACAGTGATGCAAGGCCAAGAGAGAAGCAAAATTCCTAGATAAACGCTACAGCAGCAATACATCACATAAAGCAAATTGTTTTCATTGCAATCAACCATCTATGAATAATTATTAATATTCTCAAAAACTTATGAGCCTCATGTACTGTATCACGTCTCTATGAACGACTGCAACCCAAAACTTAACCTGTACAGTGGAACCTCGGATCGCAAGTAACGTGGTTTACTACGTTATGAGACAAGATTTTTAATAAATTTTTAATCGGAAACCGAGCAAGTATTAGTTTACGAGCACCGCATGCGACTTTTATTTTGACACCGAGCGTCACTACCCTGAATTGGTGAATAAACACCCAACCTTTACAAATCTAAAAGAGAGACATTGCTAAAGACAGATGTGGGCTGCAGAAGAAGAAAAAAACAGCAATTCAAAATAATAAATGAACACATCTGGAACAACGAATGAGTTTGTTGAAAGAACAAAATGAGAGACTGCAGGTCTGATTACAGAACAAGGATGACACTTAGCGAGGCCTTGTGTGTAAAAAAAAAAAGAAGTAAAGAGTTACTTTAACTCTAATTGAGTTAACACTAGTATCACAAATCAATTGCAGCTTGCTTATAAAGCACAGAGAGGCACTGAGTATGCTACGCTAACTCTGCTTCATATGGTTTGTAAGCATATTCAGTACTTTGGCGCTTTTGCTAGAATTTTATTGATTGATTTTAGTTCAGCTTTTAATACTGTAGAGACTGATATTTTATTAGATCGATTATTAAAATTCGACACCAATGGGCATCTTGTGCTATGGATTAAGGATTTTTTTAACTGACGGTCCTCAAAGAGTCTCTGTGCAGGGTAACATGTCTGATGAAATTACTTTAAATACGGGAGTTCCCCAAGGTTGTGTGTTCTCACCTGCATTATTTTCTATGTATATGAGTGATATGCAGATTTGTGAACATAATTTTATACTACTCAAGTATGCTGATGATATGGCCATGGTTGGTCTCATGGTTAGTGGACGGGGGGAGTTAGCGATGGCATACTTTGAGCACATAGACCGTTTGGTTGCATGGTATGAGGAAAGTGCCTTGTCATTAAATGCTTCTAAAACTAAGGAACTCATTGTTAACACCAGGGAGGGGCAACCTAACTGTCAGCCAGTTATCATTGGGGGACAATATGTTGAAAATGTTACAAATTTTAAATATCTACTCTTAATTTTTGTAATATGTACTCTTAATTTTTGTAAGCACATAGATTATATTTCTAGGAAGGCAACCTAAAGGTTGTTTTTGTTAAGGAAATTGAATAGTTTTAATGTAAGTAAGGGAATATTGAGGATGGTCTATATTAGTCTGCTTGAGAGCATTATATCTTATACTGTAATATTACCTGCTGATTTGGGAATCTGGGGGTGATGTTAGTCTGAGGCCAAAGACAAATTTCCACATGTGTGGACAATAAAGATTTCTAAATATGTGTGTGTGTGTGGTTTGAGTATTTTAATGTTGCTTTAGAGTTCAAACTTAACCAGATATCAGTGTGTAGTGGAGCGGGTTTGGTTTTGAGCCCACCATCTACATTTGCGACTCTCAAAGCTACACGATATACAGGGGTGAACACTTCAATCAAATATGTTTTATATGTTTGGTGTTTCAGAGGGCCTGAAAACTTCAGGATGCTCAGAACACAAGACAATGGACATGCTGAATGGGGTGTCAACCCATCGCAGAGCACAAGCAGTCAAACACTGAATCATACCCTCAGGGGAACACAAAAGTCTTTGGACACTGAGGAAATCAGAGGAAATCCCACCAAGCATGGGGAGAACATAAAACTCTAAACACACAGATAAACTAGGCTCGACACCAATCCTAACCCTAGCTTTTGCAAAGTACACATTGCTGTGCGTATTTACTAAGATAAAAAGAAGTACTGACTCAAATGCAGGACCCCTACAGCTACAGTATATAATCAGTGGATAGAAATCAATTTCTGTTGGAGTCAAGCAGCTTTAAAAGATATCAAAGTACTCAGCAAGATGTTTCTCCAGTGTGTAATTTGAATGCATATTGGAGTCATGTTGACTTTTTAAAAGTGAGTGACTTACAGAAATGTACAAATAGTAGAAAACTGCAAAGTGATAAAATGGTAGACTCAAACTCACTGGCATTTGGTAACTCCTTTATCCTGATCAGAGTCTATGCTGGATCCATCCTGGATCAGATGCTAGTCAGTTTGTAGGTCACCATGCACATTTAGCACTTCCAAGAGTAATTCATCATAGCTACTGCACCTACTGGCCTGTTTCTGGGAAGAAACCAGAGAGCTGAGAGGAAAGCCTTGAGGACTCAGGCACAGAATCTCTACACCGAGAGTGACGTGAGCTTAGAGACTGTATCACAGAATTTAGCTGCTTTTTAGACCCCTTAGCAACTTTAATAAAAATAAAATGAAAAAAAGCAACTTTTTGAGAACACACTAGTGACTCCCTAGACACGCACAGTTTTATAAAAGTTTGTTCAAAAAGTTCTTACATTATTAAATATGTAAGGTTTAGCTATTATTACAAATAAATTTCTTCCATGTCTGCGTGCTAGATGGCACAGTGGCTTAGTGGTTAGCATTGTAGGCTTGCACCTCCAGGCTCCGAGTTTGATTTCGTATGCATGGAGTTTGCATGTTCTCCCCGTGCTTGGTGGGTTTCCTCCGGGTACTTTAGTTTCCTCCCACAGTCCAAAGACATGCAGATTAGATTAACTGGTGTTCACCAAATAGTGCGTAAATGAGTGTGTACTGTACACTGTGACCACGGCACTCACTTCAGGTAGTTTGGAAACACCAACTAGCCTACCCTTTTAACTGTGGGAGGAAATCATAACACGTGGAGGAAACCCACCAGATGTCAGGACTTGATCCCTTGAGGTGTGCACAGTGCTACGCCACATACGCTAATTTGTTCTGGAAAAAATCAAGAACACTAATCACACTTCACACAGTAAAATGTAAAAAATTATAGCATCCATATTGTAGTTTTATCATAAATTGACTGAATGAAATGTAAATATGAAATATTAGGTTTGAGATTCTAGAGTGATTTGCCAAAGATGCCAATATTTAATTAAAAACACTTACAAACATTTAGATTTTTGATACAATTAGTTAAAATAAATAAATAAATAAATGATATACAGCGGAACCTCGGTTCACAAACATAATTCATAAGGTCTGGTTGTGACCCGATTTGATCGTAAACCTATTCAGTTTTTTCCATAGGAATACATCTAAATAGAATCAATACGTTCTCCGTCACTATGAACTACAGTATATTTAACATTTTATTTATTTTACTTACATCACTCACTCACTCATCTTCTATACCGCTTAATCCTGTATTCAAGGTCAGAGAGAGCCTGGAGCCTATCCCAGGAGACTTGGGGCACAAGGCGGGGTACACCCTGGACAGGGTGCCAATCCATGACAGGGCACACACACATACATAGACACAATCACACACCACAGCCAATTTGGGAATGCCAATTAACCTAACCTACATGTCTTTGGCCTGTGGGAGGAAACCGGAGTACCTGGAGGAAACCCGCCAAGCACGGGGAGAACATGCAAACTCCATGCACACAGAGACAGGAATCGAGCCTGGCCAGGAATCAAACCCGGACCCTGAAGGTGCAAGGCAACAGTGTGAACCACTACACCACCTTTTGCTTATATCACAAACTATAAAACAAAGTATGAAAAAACCCTAATTAAAGAAAAATAAGACAGCACTAAATGTAAATGCACAAAAAGAACACCGCGTCATCATTCATAAGGTGTAGCATTCCACTTTGCACAAAATTCTTTTATCATGTGCAACCATGTGCCATCCATCCATCTAGAAGCCTCTGTAGTCCAACTAGGGACTGTGGTAGGACAACTGGTCAACATTCACACACTACAGGCAATTTCGAAACATGAATTAGCCTACCCTACACATCATTGGAGTGTGGGAGAAAAGTGGAGTACATGAGGGGAAACCCACCAAGCACGGGGAGAACATGCAAACTCCATGTACACAGAACCAAACCCAGGACCTGGAGGTGCAGGGCGACCGTGTTAACCACTAAGCTAACATGCAGATACTGTATATTCTGGCAAACCAAAAATCTTTTTATTATTAGTCCATATGGAGTGTCTGTGCTATAAGCTCCAGAATATGAACCGTTATTATAGGAACAGAGAAACTCTAAAAGTGCATTTATGTAAACCTGGTTCATGGTAAGCAAGGACCTACATTTGGTAGATATGTAGAAGCTTCGTTTGTATTTTTTAATTAAACATTTGTTAGTTTGCAAATGATAAAGTAATGCTACCTGAGCTGTGAATGACTGATAATTCCACTATACTCCACTGCCTCTCCAGGGATATTTTCAGAGAGCACATTTGAACTTGAACCTTTAAAAATCAGAACACTGATGACATAACAGCAGTTCAGGATTAATGTGTCAGTTCGAAACTGGATGTTCACACACAACTGTAGTGAGGAGTGCATGTGGTGAAAGCAGTGTTTTTGATGGAGTTCATGCTAAACTGGGTCACATTTGGTGGGTGTGTGAAATAAGGTGTGATTTCACAAGTTTTGCTTGTCATTTCCGCAACAGCCAGATGCTGAAAATGTCAGTGTTATGTAGTACGGCAGGAATAAAGTCCCTCTATATGGGTCACACATTCTGCACATTCTGTGTGTGTTTGAGGCTTAGTATCAGATGCCCTCTGTTAAAGGGAATCTGTAACAAGTTTAGAAGACTCTTGGGAAGGAGAGTAGACCTGCAGTCTGTGTAAACATGAGCAGACCTGAAGTCTGTGCCTTAGACCAGAGGATCAACTGAGAGATGAATAAGCATGTCATTGGAATGTATGTGTTTAGGTGTGGAAGACTTGACTAACCTTTGTAAAATTTCCTACATTCATTGATCAATCAATCAATCAATCAATCAATCAATCAATCAATCAATCAATCAATCAATCAACCAATCAATCAATTATAATTCAAAATTCTCCATATTAAATGAAGAATGAAACAATACTTTATTTTAACATATTATTATTATTATTATTATTATTGTTATTATTATTATTATTATTATTAATACTACTACTACTACTGATAATAATACATATATTAATAAAGTCATAATATTTAATAGTTATATAGACATTATATGTCAGCATGTCACAGTACAGGTGGAATATGACACAGGTTCCACTCCAGAATATGAGTCTATGCCAAAATTTCACTACTCAGAACACTGAAAATAATGTAGTGTGTGTGTGTGTGTGTGTGTGTGTGTGTGTGTGTGTGTGTGTGTGTGTGTGTGTGTGTGTGTGTGTGTGTGTGTGTGTGTGCATGCATAAGAAAGAAAGCCGGCTTTATCTTCACCACCATCTAAACTTACTAAAAATCTTTTAAACTAATTTATATTTTATAGTTGCTGTCTCCGGGGGCATGGTTGTGTAGTGGTTAGCATTGTTGTGTTGCCTACAGGGTCTGGGTCCGATTCCTGTCTCTGTGTGCAGGAGTTTGCATGTTCTCCCTGTGCTAGGTGGGTTTCCTCCCACAGTCCAAACATACTGTATGAATTTAACAGTAGGCAGCATCCTCACTGAATGTACCAGTAGGTGGTGCTGTCTAGGGCAAAAATGGGTACGTCAGGGCAACTGAAACCCTGGATCAGTTAGCAGAGCGTTTCCAGCGATGGCACATACTGTATGAAAGGCTACATGAAATGGTATCATGCAGGTGTCAGGATCTGCACGTAGGCGGAGCTGCGGTTATTACGTAGAAACCCTGTAGTTTCTAAAAATTCCTTTATTTATCCCAATATTTATGAGTGGTAGTTTGTGCAATTATTCTGTGTCTCTTAAATGAAAAAATGCAATGTAATATATATTTTTGTTAAACTCTTCAATTAAAGCTAAAATTACTTTAATCACATCTTGATTGCTTCATTTCAGATCTTCTGTGGTGGTGTACAGAGGTGTACACTGCATCCGTCCAAATGTGCATGGCACTGACTGCCTGTTTTATGCGTTGCCTTTTTACCTAAAAATAACAAGTAGTCGTACATTTTTTAAATACTTAGAATGGTGATTTTGGATGGACAAACTTTTCGCCACTAATCTAATATTTTAGAAGAGAACACGAAGCCACGCCAAGTAACCTAATGAATAGAACATCAGGAGGATTAAAATCTGGAATTCGATATCATTCTTGTTGATTAGTGTCCACTCAGCTGAGTTATGCTGAATCCTTAGCCTGAGTCACTCAGAAATGCCTAAGTCATCAAATTGATATACAATAATATGATTTATTTTGCACATACCTGTATGTAGCTCTTTTGTGTTAAAGCAATATTTTCTTCTCTCTCTGTCTGTCTGTCTGTCTCTCTCTAACACACACATCTGAACTGCACAGCTACACAATGTAAGTAAATCAATTGACTGGCATATGCTATTGAGAAAGGGCAGTGTGAAAAGGAGGGACACAAAAGAAAAGAGTAGGAAAGGAGTGAAAAGAAAAAAAGAGACAGGGGAGGTAAAAAAAAAAAAGACATGAAAGAAAAATGTCAACATGACAGGAATGTCCAAGTAGGGGAAAAACATTCAGCAAGTGAGGAAACACACACAAGCTTTTTTTTTTTTTTTTTCGTGGGTCTTTTATTATTAGTGTAGCAGAATATAGATGAGCGCTAGTTAGAAACAAGACCACAGACAGATTATCCAAAGTTGCACATTAAACTTAGTGGCAGACAGTATATCATGATTCACTCATTACTATTACAGGGACAAGAACATCATTCACGTTTGCAATTATGATTATTAGGCGGTTTATTATTATTCTTAGCATTATTATTTTATAGTCATGTATTGACTACATTGATTAAATCTTTGCACATAAATGTTTGTTTTTGTGTGTGTGTGTGTGTGTGTGGGTGTGTGTGTGTGTGTGTGTGTGTGTGTGTGTGTGTGTGTGTGTGTGTGTGTGTAGGGAGTTGGGAACAAAAAGAGGTGCATGATGTTTATTTCATGACTTTATGTTTCTCCATTGATTTGTTGAAATTTCTAACATGTTTCCAGTTGGCAGCTCATTTGTCCTGTCACTGAGATTGATTTCCAATTCAAATCATAGTGGAAGAAAATAGGACCTCAAAAGGTTTTCTTGAGTTTTTAAGAATATGAACATGTGCGTGCATGCTGATGGACTCAAGAGTGCGAAGAGTGTAAAGAGTCGGTGCAAATGAACATGTCTTAAATCTAAAAAAAATCTATTTACTTTTCTTTATATATAATAATATATTTACAATAAACCAGACATTATTTCTTATCCATTGGCTGTATGCCCACTGGTGCCGACGATGTGTCCTTGTTAAAAGTAACTATAAACAGGTTAAACCCCCTAATGTGGCTAAATTAAAACAGTTCTGCATAGAAGAAGTGCAAAATTCCTCCACAGTGAATGAAAACAAAAATGCTTGATTGCAGTTGCTACTGCCATGGGTGGGACAGTTATTAGGTTAAGAGGGCAATTGTATGTTTACAGTTTTTTAAAAGATTTTTAGACAGCTTTTTTCAATTAACAAATAAAATCATCACTTAAAAAACAGCATTTTGTTATTTACGCTGGTTTTCTTTGTGTAATATAAACAATCGTGTGAATCATTTAAGTGTGAAAAATATGCAAAAAAAAAAAACTAATCAACCATAAAATGCCAACTATTGACATTTCAGAGTGATATTTTGTGAAGTTAATTTAAACCAGGATCTAACATTTCAAGAAGCCAAAATAGAAAAAAAGCATTATTTTAATTGAAACCTTAGGCTATAGAAAAAGATCAACTTCGGATGTCACAATGTTAGTAAAAAAAATAAAGGCAACGCAGTCGGCTTACAGATCAGACTCAATTGAGAATGGTCAAAGTGATCAGTGTGTTGTTGAACAATTTGATGTCAAATGATCTTGTTTTCTTTTAATCTTTAATGCTGTGTTGTGGGAAGATTGCCGAGAAGCAATTCGTCCCCACACACAGAGACTGACAAAATTACACACATACACCCACACACACCTGTTGATGTGTGATATATCGTGTGTAATGTATGCAATTCAACAGTGTCAGATGCACCCCTAAAACACACATACATTGTGACACACTCCTACACACACCTTCATGTACACATTTGTGAGAGAGCTCATTTGCACTGCAGCACTGGGCAGCGAGGCAACTCCCAAACCACCTCATAACCAACAGCTCTGGTGGCGTCAGGAAATACAGAGGCAGCCATTAACATGTGCAATTAAACAGAAATAGAATTTAAAGCTAAAAGGCACAATTAAATTGCGGCAGTGTCTGTACTAAACTCTTCCCTGCTTTCCTGCATGATCTGGTTTTAGCTGCAGATATAATGCAACATGTGATGACCAAACTTTTGTACTGCACATTCTCATCTAGTGCTGCTAATAGCTTCAGCAGACAGAGGCCACCCCTGCGAGGATCCTGAGGAATCCAGAGAAGGACCATTCCAGCTGGATTCTGCTTTGTGATGGTTAGGAACTACACATGCTGCTTCTAAGCTTCCAGTGTTCCAGACCCCCGCTGCCTTCAGCACCCGTCTGACTTGTCTTGGTGCCGTAAAGGTGCCGAAATGACTCCATATTTACTTAGACTGTTATCTTCTGTTATATTGAACTTCCAGCTGCCTAACACACCAAACAATTGCAAAATTGCAATTGCTATCCGTTATCACCCATTGAGGATGGGTTCCCTGCCGAGTCCGGTTCCTCTCAAGGTTTCTTCCTACTGCCATCTCATGGAGTTTTTACTTGCCACTGTCGCCATCGTCCTCGGCTTGCTCATCAGGAACAATCTAAGCATTATGATTTATACACATTTTTCTTATGTCTCGTACACGTTTCCATAACTGACTTTTAATTTTGTGAAGCTGCTTTGAGTCAATAATCATTAATAAAAGCACTATATAAATAAAATCGAATTGCATACTGTAACAAAAACTCCAGTTGTCTTGTACATAACTGTATGATAATATCTTTGAGAAATGCATAGACAATCAGTACATTTACATGACATTGTGTTATCTGACTAAAATTTGAATCTTTGACCTGGGAGTTGAACAAAAGGCACAACAGCAGGAGGACGCCACGTTGACTTTAGATAACGCCATAATCATGATGAATAGCATCTGTCTAATTTAAACAAAAAGTAAAGCATACTGCATGCACGATATGTACAGGGCTGTAAAGTCCATGATTTGACTGCTTAGCATGCTACCAGTTTGCCGCTAGCTAACTTGTTAGTTGATTTATTTTGTCCATGATGTTATAGGTGAATGGGGGATACAATACCAACAAGCTGAATGGGGCATATCGCCCCCTATGGTAGCGGAGTCGGACATACTGTACATCGGTCAATAAATCAATTCTCCTGCCATGCTTGTACAGTATAAGAGTTTCAACTCCTTAACCTCACTGTGTTTGTTTTTTTCCTGAAAGATTACAAAGATGCTGCATTGCTGGAAAAACACATTTAATAATTTTTATTTAACAATCAGAACTGATACAGAGCTCAGACTTGAAGGTATTTCTGGAAGTAAGAAATTCATTGGATTCGATTAAAAGAATTGTGTGTGTGTGTTTTCTGTTGGAATTTACTTTCATTACTTCAGCTTTAGGAAAGAGAAATGTCAAGATCAAAGGATAAACCAAGTTGTTGCTGAAACTTGGTTAGTCGTACATTTCTCAGCTCTGACAGCAAGGAATCATCAAAAAAATTTTGTTTTTAAAAAATTTTAAAAATCAAAAAAGTTGAATACTAAAAGGTGGCAAATACTGTACTTACAAGCATTTCATTTGCATTTAATTTAACAATTAACACAGTGATTAACATGTTTCAGCTGACAACAATTCTCTTAACCCTAAATGATACACCAGGATGATGTATTCCTTGTTCAAGGAAAAGGTCTTTCAAAAGGGATATATTTTTATCCTGTTTCAAGAAAAGAAAACTAAAAAATATTGCTGAAATCATCTAAATTAGGTTAAGAACTGCTGAACTGACATGTTTTGGAAAATCATGGCTGACCGTTATCATGTCTCACTTTTACTACTTGGGAAATTTGCATTGTGAGAAAATTCACAGGATTGGGACTAAACAGCTCGTGGATATAAGAAAACGTATTTGGTAATGAGGCTAATTAAAAAAAAGAGTTAAATTTTGATGGAGCATAAAGATTGATGTCGGAGCAATGGAAAAAAGGCATGTGGTCTAATGAGTCCAGATTTTAGCATGTCAGGGTAAGAAGGGAAGTGCATGAAACAATCCAATCATAAATAATGGCTACTGTACAAGCCCCTGGAGGCAGAGTTATGATCTGAGGCTGCTCCATTTGGTCAGATCTAGATTTAGCAATAAAATAAATTCATCTGAATGTACCAAATGTTCTGAATGTATTGAAAGACCTGGTTATCCCATCAGTGGATTTTTATTTTCCTGATGGCATGAGTATGAGGAATCATTTTACTCGTGAATTGGCAACCACTGAAAGTCTTTAGGACGTGCTGGAGAAGGATTTATAGTGTTTCAACTCTTCTGACATCAATGCATTTACATTTACATTTAGGTATTTGGCTGGTTACACTGGTTACTAGATTTCTAACTAAGTACCAACGGTCAAACACTTTTGGGAAGGTTTTTAAATTAAGATAAATTTTAATTAATTAATTTATTTATTTATTTGGGGGATTCACCGAAATATTTAAGAAACAGATACTGTAGGTCTTTAGCTGTCGCCTGAAGAATGGCCAGTGACTCGTCTATACAGACATCAAGAGGAAGTTCATGGCCATGTGGTGCAACAGAAAAGTGTTTGCCCTATGGGAGTTTGCAAGTTTGAATCCAGATGGTGCCATAGCCATTCATGGCCAGGAGTCAAAGCAGCCAAACTGGCCATGCTCTAGTATGGCATACTCTCTCTCCCAGAGAAACAGAACAACACTAGCCAAAAGTGCTGCACAATTAATCACATAAAAATCTAAATCGCAATATGGACCTGTGATTGACTAGTAGGGCTGCACAATTTTATCAAAAAAGGCACAAATGACCTCATTAAGAGCATTATCAACTCATAATTATTAAAAGATGAACAAATACTGAAATTGACAACTCTACATACATTCCCAACTATGTGCTTATTACATGTAAAAATTTAAGCCTTTTGTGATTAATTGTGCATCACTTTTGGCTAATGCTGACAAGTGAGAGAGAGTATGCCATACTTCCCTCCCATAGAGCATGGCCAGTTTTGCTGTTTTGCCAGTTTTTTTTTTTTTTTTTACTTCTGGCCATGAATGGCTATGGCACCATCTGGATTCAAACTTGCAAACTCCCATAGGGCAAACACTTTTCTGTTGCACCACATGGCCATGAGCCACAAGCCACAAGAATGATTTCATGTGATTTTGTGTGAGATGTGAATTCCTAGAGTGGACAGTGCAAACATACAATGATGATACTACTTAATAAGTTCATTTTGTCTACATTCAGTATAGACTACATATACATATACGCTATAAATATACATAGAGAATCCTAGACCTCTTTAAATTGTATCTTTTTCTAAGGAATAACCATTAACAAGAGTCTTATTACATACAAGTGCATGAATTTGAGGCACACCACTTTTTTTTGATAATTGCAACTAGTTAAACGATAGACTAGGGATAGTTGATGGTCTTACGATAAAATGATAAAGAAAAAAAAGAGGAGAAAAAGTGCTGATCCCTTGAAAGCACTTTATTTTACGAGAAACGTGCAAGGTGTTTGCCACCAGCCATCATGTAAACTAATGATCAAGAGCAGGGTCAGTAATTCCCACCAGACACACAGAAAGAACAATGTCACGGTTAACAGCATCCACCACAGGCACAAGGTCAAGGAAATAGAGAATATTTTTACAAAGAGCGAATGAAGGTCATATATGTCTTTTAAAAGCCTCAAAAAACTTTGATCACAATGTGGTTTAAATGGCTTACACAATTGTATAGAATGTTTCTGTAGCATTAAGATTTCTCTTTGCTAAAACTAAAAGCAGTTAAAATCTAGTAGCAATGAGTCTTTTGCTCCATGATCCCTAACTTGACACAAAATTAGACATAGGCAATTGTATAGAATGTCTCTGTAGCATTTAGATTTCCCTTTGCTAAAACTAAGAGGCCCAGACCAAATTGGTTCCAGCATGACAATGCCCCTGTGCAAAGTTTCACAAAGGCAAATTTTAAGTGAAAGACCTGAAGTGCCCTGCACAGAGCTCTAACCTATGTCATTACACTTTTGGGCTGAACTAGAACAGTAAATGCACCCCAGGGCTCCTCACCTAATAACAGTGCCTCAGCTCACTACTCTTCTAATACCTGTAGTTGCTGCAGGGATCAGGCGTCTGGTCCTTAGCAATGCCTGATGCCGGTGGACAGAGGAATCAAAAGCCCTGCGCAAGGAAGTGGAAGTATGTCAAGTGGGCGGAAGTCTATGCTAGGCTAAAAACAAACCCTAGACAGCCGGTTCTCCCATCCATCCTTGGACTACATCCGACAATAAATTGGACTACATCTGACTCCAGCAGACTACACGCCATGAGTTCAGAGACTGCTGCTCCCAGCAACAGATTTCCAAATGCTGCCATTCAGCTAGATGGGCTAGCCTCGTTTCATGCCAACAGAAATGCAGCTCTGTGTGGTAAGGCTCACGGTGGTGTTTGCATCAACACAAAATGGTGTAAGAACTCTGTTAGCTAGAACTTTCTAGCTATTGCTCATCTTTGGTGGAGTTTGTTACTGTTAAATGCCACCATTTTATTAACCAAATCCCCAAGATATGAATGAGTTTCTTTCCAAGAGCTTTTTCGTAAGTCCAATTTGTTTGTAAGTCCAACAAACTAGGTACTAGGATACTAACACAATTGGCTGTACACGAACATGTTCCATGATCTTGTACTTGTTCTTTGGAATCATGTGGATGGTTGAGCAATTCGTGTTAAAGGAATGAGCAATGTCTGCCATCTTTTCACCTCACTCTATACTCTCAATTATTTTCACTTTTGTCTCCATCGTTATTGCTTAGCACTTCTTAGCAGTACCAGTTTCATTGGTGCTGCTTGTACGCTTGTATGGTAATTCCAGAAGACCAATCGTCAGATGATCAAAATGTTCTGAAGCAGGTGAAAATCTGCCCAGCAGGAGTCATGCCTTCTCTTTAGGACTGTTTTTTGAGAACAATTACTGGAACATGTTCAGGGAGGCTGCGACCTTCACCAACTTGGAGAAGTACAGGTCATTAGTGACCAGCTACATCGAAAAGTGCACCAATGACATCACTGTCTCCAAGAATACCCCAACCAAAAATGATGGATTACTGCATAGGTGCGCACACTTCTGAAGACCTGAGACACAGTGGGGGACAAGGTGGCCCTAAGAACAACAAGGTCCAAACTGTATAGGCCATCAGAGAGGCAAAGTGTGCACACACTTGGAGAATCCACAACAGCGCATGTGACAGGGCATACAAACCATCACCAACTACAGGACATCATCACCTACCTGTGACAGTGAGGCTCTCTTCCAGATGCACTGCACAGATGCGCTTGGAGGAAGACCACCCGTCCTCCCTACAACCAGCAACTCCAGCAAGAACACACTGAACAAATCACATGGTATGTCTAATCACATGTTGAGTCTAATCAGAAAGAACAGCGAATCAATATATAGACAGAAACTGCAGAAGCTAATGGACTGGTGTCTCAACAATAACCTGTCTCTGAATGTTGATAAAACGGCTGTTGGCTTCAGGAGAACTCAATGCAACAACTCTCCCCTGAACATCAACGGGTCCTCTTTGGAGATTGTCAAGAGCGCCAAATTCCTTGGTGAAATCAGTTACTAATGGAGAATAAGAGAAAATGCAGAAAATCTAACCTGGTTTCTTTAAACAAGAAAGCCCAGCAGCGTCTTTTCTTCCTGAGGAGGCTGAGAAACGCACAGCTTCCACCACCAATTCCCACCTTTTCCTATAAAGGGACTATTGAGAGCATCCTAAACAATCTGGTATGGGAATTGTGCCATCTTGAACAGCAAGAACCTACAGCGAAATAGTCAGGACAGCTGACTCTGGGGTCTCTCTTCCCTCTATAATGGACATCTACGTCACACCCTGCATCTGCTAAGCCACCAGCATAGTGGTTGATCATCCTACACACACAGTCCACACCCTCCCGCCATCTGGAAAAAGGTGTCAAAGCATTCAGGCCCTGACATCCCGACATAACAGTTTCTTCGTACTATTCAACTCCTCCATACAACAGGACATGACAATAAAAGCCTACTTGACTTGACTTCAAAGGGCAAAATCTCCATTGCTACATGCCGAATTCTAGGTAAAGGCTGTGTCAGTGTTCATGGTTCAGGTTTAAATAGCAACCATTGGGAATTAATAAGGAGTAGGTTGTTCAAAAGCACACGTGGGTGTGATGATTAGTTGCCATCCAGTGTACTGTAGCAAAGGTGCCTCACAGCTCCAGGGTCCTGGGTTCATCCCTGATCTCAAGTTACTACAGTATGTGTCATGTTCTCCCTGTGTTTGCATGAGTGTGTGTGTGTGTGTGTGTGTGTGTGTGTGTGTGTGTGTGTGTGTGTGTGTGTGTGTGTGTGTGTGTGTGTGTGTGTGTTCATACATTCATGCACACACTATGGGCAATATATGGAATGCCAATTAGCCTAATCTACATGTCTTTGCATTGTGAGAGGAAATTGGAGTACCCAGAGGAAGCCCACCAGTGGAGAACTCCACACACACAGATCCAAGGAGGGAATTGAATCCTCAACCCTGAATGTGGGAGGCCACAGTCCTAACTATTATGCCGCTGTGCTGTCTTTGGGTGTATCACTTTCTGTATTTTTCTGTTCTGGATCCCCACGATCTTAACTAATATAAAGCCTGTACTGAATGAATCAATAAATTAATTTATCCAGTAATCACCAGGAATTGTTCAGTGACTAGTAAAATAATATAAAACACACATAGTTATGTTATCTAGTCTCTATTACATGCAATGCAATGTTAAAGCAAAATTATCACTTGTTATGTATTGAAGAAAGGGAGAGAAAGAGAATTTTTTTTTTTTTTTGCATTTCAGCTTCAGGTTGGTATGTAGTATATTACTGTACATACAGTAATGTGCAAAAGTTTTGACCCACCCCTTATTTGTTCAATTCAATTCAATTAAAGAAATAAGAACAAATGTTGTACTGTGACAGGCTGCAAAGACCAAATTTTAAATTGTCATTAAACATAACAACCTCCCTACCAGTTTCCCTTTTCGTCTGTTCCAACCACTCAGCATTCAAAATCAGCAGAATACTAATCACCAGCCTGATCATCTGTCATCATCTGCACCTGTTTCTCGCTGGTTCATGTCTTAAGTTAGATAGTTTTTTTTTTTATGCTTAAATGATTCATAGGTCACTGTGTGGCCTAACAAAAACATTCCTCTTAAAAAAAACATTTGTCAGGTACAGGGACTGGACTGAAAATAAGAGCCAAAAACATGCCAAAAATGAGAGGCAAAAAGACCTTCAGGAAGCTTGGAGAACTATTCCTCAAGACTACATTAAAAGTTCAAGAAAGTCTGGGGCTTTTGAAGCGAAGTGTGAAGAAATGAAGGGTGGCTCACGACTTTTACACAGTAATGTACGTATGTTGTTGCCAAGTTTCTAGAAAGTTCTTAAGTAATTCTAATCCTAAACTGAAAACATTATGATCTTGGTGTTTTAGAATGCTGGCTCAGTGAAATCTGCACAGTCAGACATATGCAGTAAATAAACATCCAAAGCAGTACTTACTGATATTCATCCAGTTTTGTAACTTAGTATTGAGGAACTAAACTTAAACTAACCAATTAAACATCCTTTTAAATGAATATTTAAATAGAAATTTGAGATTGATGATGCACATCACCAACCTCTATGTTGTTATGGAAACTGTTGAGTTGCATGCTTACGGTAATGTTGTGCTTCCACTTGACAGATTGCACACCACAATGAATTATTCCAACTTGAAAAACCATTAGTTCACGCCTCCCCCTCACTGTGTTCCCCCCACTCACACTCTCTCTTGCTCTTTCATGCTCTCTCTCTCTCTCTCTCTCTCTGACTTGCAGACAGTTAGTAGAAAGGTTCAACATGCATGAGAGGTTCCATTTTCCAGCCTTGTTTTGAATTAACAACCTAGATTCTGTCTTATATCTCAGAGTAATCTTTGCTGAGTGTGTAATAAATCTCAACTGACACACTGATTTCCACTCACACTGACACATCATGTACTAAATTTAAAGCATTTCGGTTGCTACTTTATTACAGTTTGTCAGTAAACAGCTTTGTTTTTAAATACAGTTTAATAATAGCATTCAGCTCACGGCAAGCTTCAGCAGTTGAAAACAGTCTTTCTAAATTTTGTGGAATTCTATTAATAAAAACAACATGGACTGAGCTCTTTAGTGATATTAAATAACATGCAGTAATGATGATAGATGTTACTCCACGCTATTATTGTGGAACATAAGTAGAGAAAATTAAAGCAGTCAGAGAATCTACATTTGTGAAGATGAATGAGTGTTAAGGCACATTTTGCATAATACCAACAAAAAATATTGTATTTTAAGGCACTATTAAGACCATGGATGGCATTAGATAATTCAACAATTTTTCAGAAGACTGTCTGTTGTCATTTTTTATTATTATAAATATATAATATAAAAATAATATATAATATATATATTTATATAAAATGTATATTATAATGTTTTTAATATTACTTAGGGAAGTCTCTGTTTGTGGGGATTACATTACAAGTATGTGTACATGTACAAAAGCCTTTAGTCAAATATATATCCATATATACCAATAATATATTATTATTATTATTATTATTATTATTATTATTATTATTATTATACTATATAGTACTAGTCGTAAGTTTAGTCACAAGTTTGGATAAAATTTTGAACAATGCTGGAGAAGAACACATATGGCATTAATTAATTAAGTAACAGCAACAGTCAGTTGTTATTTTAAGACACGGATGTCAGCTGTTCTGAAATAGTTCTTGAAAGAACAGTATTGTCAATTGCATTTGCAAAACCCATCAAGCATCATGATGAAACTGGCTCTCGTGAAGACCTTCCCAGGAAAGCAAGACCAAAACTTACCTATGCTGAACAGGAAAAGTTTATTTAGAGTTACCAGCCTCAAAAATCACCAATTAATAGCATCTCAGATTAGAACGGTTATGGAGGCTTTACAGAGTATAAACAGCAGATGCATCTCAATCTTTAAAATCAAATCAGGAATTAAAATAAGGAAAGACCATGTAATTAGAATGTATATTCAAATTTTTGACTGGTAATGTATGCATATATTTATATTTACACTGGTGATGTTGCCCTGTAGAATAAGAATAGACTTGCACCATACCTGTACTTCATGCCAGTGAGTTTGCCTGTGGACTCCTTCAGTGAGATGTGGTGTCGGTGTGTGAAGGATCCCAGGCTTCGAGCGATTAGTGCCACTGTGCGGAACCGAGCCCGGGCTGCACTTGTCGTGTTTGGACTCGTTGTATTTTGCTTGGTTGGCTCATTGTTCCGTGGCGCTTTGAGCCCATGATCTGTGCATGCAAAGGACACCTGCATGGCTAAAAGAGAACAGCCCGAATCCTTGGCAAGAGCAGAATGAAGTATGGGAGGATGAGGGGGCAAAAACTTCACAAGGTCCGAGGTGGAACTTGCTTCTGTTAATTCAAAGCCTGTAGCTTTTAGAGAAACCAACGATGTCCTGTCTTATTCGCGCTGCATGCTTCTGTATGTCCAAAAAAAACTCACTCAGATGATGGAATGTCCTGGAGGTTCCCGTGCTCAGAGAATACAGTCGCCTTCATAAAGTGACAGAGTCCAGAGCGTGGCACATGCTGCATTCAGTGTAGCTTATTTGTGATTTACTCTGATTTTCTCTCTCTCTCTCTCTCTCTCTCTCACACACTCTTTCACTCACTCACTCGCACTCTCTCCGCTTGAGGGACACTAAGCTGTTCCACTCTCTGACAACAATGATGTCTTCTTCTGATTCTGCTCCACTTCTCCCTCTGTTCCTCTCTCTTTCTCTCTGTTTTCTTCTTCTTCTTCGTGTTCTTCTTTATTTTTATCCAACTATGTTTTCTGCTTCCATAAGTCTCCCCCTTAGCATACCAAGGTAGGGGGTTTCCCTGGCTACCGCAATAAGACCGCCAGTCAGAAACAGCTACAGACGTTTTGATCAAAGTCTTAAACTCTTTCCCACGGAGTGAGAGATCCAGAGAGAGGCAAGGTTAGGACAAGCCAAATATAAACCATGAAGCCATGTCCTTTCGAAACAGGTTCTCACTGAAGTGCTGAGAAGACAGAGGTCAAAGCTAGATTTTTGTTTAACCCTTTCTGTCCAGAACTAGCAGGATGCCGCTTGGCTGATGCAGTGCTGACTTGGAGGAAAGGACCGCTTGAAGAAGGTACATGTGAATGACAAAAGACAGGCAAAAGAGAGGAGTGAAGGAGAGTGAGAGAGAGGAGGGAGAGGAGAATGAGGCATGATCGCAGTGCCAAGTGCTGGAAGAGAGGGAGGCAGAGTCTGAGAGAGCGAGTGTGATGAAAGCAGAGGGAAGGGGTGAAAAGAGAGAGAGGGCAATAGAGAGAAGAGATGTGAAAGGAGAGGAGAACGAAAGTGAGAAAGTAAAAGTGGGTGAGAGAGATGCACGATCACTGAAATAACAGCATATATATCTCACAGCCTTTCCACATGCCCCATCTGCATCATACTCACAGAAGAAATGTAACCATGATGTGTTAAATTATTCACCGAAAGCACAAAGAGGGAAACCTAATGCTGTGACAGAGGGTTCATTTCATCACACCGATTAAATACATGAATCATCTGGGGACAGTGACTCTGGACATTTTTTCAGAAAGCTCTACTATGTTTTTTAAATCTGACACCTGCATTATACACACTTAGCTGTTGCCAGATGCCATGTACCCCCCAGCCTTGAACTACATCTGCATGCGCTAATGCAGTATTGTGCAGCTTGGAAAGCTCAACGATCTTCAAGCACGATACTTGCCTTTGGCAAAAACATTGCTTTGAGCATCCTTACTTTTTACTATTTTTACCTATGAGGTGAAAACTGACACGCTCCCTATCATTCAGTCATTCTTTCTCAGTAACTGATTTAACCTGGTTAAAGGTAGACGCGAAATAAACCACACACATGCTTACTTTAAAAGTGCAGGTGATCATATGTGGCCAATCCACATAGTGGTTCAATATACAAGGTGCGTCAAACCAGGACTTGTGCAGAATAAGAGAACACAGTTATGAGAGTAAAAGCTACCATTATTATCAACTACCATTACAGGATATGGCAATATCTTCCAGCCAAGTTCCTGTAATATGCAAACAGTGTTTGTAAATGATGTGTGTTCAACTGCCATACACAAATGGATCTCTTCTGCAAGTTGGTGATTGATGTTATCTGTTAATTTTCAAGGATCAGGCATTGAACTTTGTAAATGTTTACAGGTCAACTGCAGTGGGCTTCAAGCCACTTCTTGCAGGACCGCGGTTCACAGACAGACTGAGTGAACTACTAGTGTTTTATTATCTTGAGTGAACTGGTAGTGTTTCATGCCTACTTACACTGCCATGCCTACTTTGATCAAAGGTTGCAGGCTGTTTATTAGTACCTCATATTATGAAAACTACAGCAGAGAGCAGAGCTTTGGCATACAAAGCCTCAAATTTTATTGAACGGCTATTCCATAATGTTCTGAAGTCTAGGCTGAAAACCTATTTATTTAGCCAAACATTTTGTAAACATTTTGTGAATAGATTACTGTGGACTGCTATATTTGGATGCTGTCTTCCCCACTCTCATTGATCACTCAGGTTTGATGATGGTGAAGTGACTGGTTGCTTTAAATCCCAGGGAGCCCTCATGTCTGTGTTTCTCTCTGGCTCTCCCTTTTAGTTATGCTGTCAAAGTAAGTCCTGCCGGAGTTCCTGCTTGCACAACGACACTAAATATACATTCGCTTTATACATGTGACTGCGACCATACCTAATAGTTTTTTTTTCCTCTTCTCTCTCTTTCTCTCTCTATTTTCCTCTACCCGTCTCTATTCTGCTGAGCTACACATGCTGTTCATGAGCTGCCAGTGATCCAGACCCCCTCTTCCCTCTGGACCTGTCCGACTCATCCCTGCTTCCCTCATCCCGTGCCCTGCTTCTGGTTTATAATCTCTAATCCAGTTACTGGGGACGGTTCCACATGACCATGAAGATGGTCTTGGACTTGGTTGTTCTGTCATGGCTGTTTCGTCCTATTGCCAACACACGGAGTTTTTCCTTGCCACCATCGCCCTCAGCTTGCTCACCAGGGACAATCTGATCATTTTGATTTATTCATATTTTCTTACACATTTCATACCCATTTTCCTGTTTTCTTTTCATTCTGTATAGTTGCTTTGTGATAATGACCACTGTTGAAAGCTGTAAATAAATAAAATGTATTTGAATTGAACATTTGGCCTTTAATATTTTGCAACATTAAAATTTTTTCCCCTCTGCTGTCTCATCACCTTACAGTGCTTGAAGTTGTCTGTAAATGTAAAGTTATGTTATTCCTCTATTCATGAGAAATATATACTGTATATATCAAGCATTTTCAATAATTTGCAATCAGTCTGTTACAGGCTGTGGAGGAATTTTGGCCCAATCACCTTTGCAGAATTGTTGTAATTTAGCCGCATTGGAGGGTTTTCAAACATGAACCGCCTTTTTTAAGGTCATGCCACAGCATCTAAATTGGATTCAGGTCAGGACTTTGACTAGGCCACTCCAAAGTCTTCATTTTATTTTTCTTCAGCCATTCAGAAGTGGACTTGCTGGTGTGCTTTAGATCATTGTCCTGCTGCAGAACCCAAATTTGCTTCAGCTTGAGGTCACAAACAGATGTTACCCCTTCAGGATATTTTGGTAAACACATATTCATGGTTCCATTTATCACAGAAAGTCTTCCAGGTCCTGAAGCAGAAAAACATCCCCAGACCACCACACTACTACCACCGTATTTTACTGTTGGTATGATGTTCTTTTTCTAAAATGCGGTGTTAGTTTTACGCCACACAGAATGAGACACACCCCTCTCGTCAGTCCACAGAGTATTTTCCCAAAAGTCTTGGGGATCATCAAGATGTTTTCTGAGCCTTTATGTCCTTTTTGCTCAGTAGTGGTTTTGGTCTGCCGTGCAAACTCACCTTAACTGAGGCAAGAGAGGCGTGCAGTTCTTTGGATGTTGTTGTTGGGTATTTTGTGACCTGTTGGATGAGTTGTCGCTGCGCTCTTGGGGTAATTTTGGTCGGCCGGCCACACCTGGGAAGGTTCTCTACTGTTCCATGTTTTTGCCATTTGTAGATAATGGCTCTCACTGTGGTTCGCTGCAGTTCCAAAGCTTTATAAATGGCTTCATAACCTTTTCCAGAATGATAAACTGATCTCAATTATTTTCTTTCTAATTTGTTTTTGAATTGATGTCTAGCGTTTAAGGATTTTTTGGTCTACTTCACTTTGTCAGGCAGGTCTTATTTAAGTGATTTCTTGATTGCAAACAGGTGTGGAGTAATCAGGCCTGGGTGTGGCTAGAGAAATTGAACTCAGGTGTGATAAACCAGAGTTAAGTTATGTTTTAATAGGGAGGGCAAACACTTTGTTACACAAGGCTACATTATAAACCCCAATGATCAAAGTAATTAAACATATTGATTACTGTTAACTTAAACCATTACAATTAGTCCAAATTAAGAAATGACATTTTTCAAGTAAGCTGAATATGTTTGATATTTTAAGCCACAGTAACTGTCTCCTTAAAGTTCCACCAACCTCCATCTTTCAGTCTGACCATTTTGTGTCTGACGTCATCAATGCACATGTAAACTGCCCACATTGAATTGTTTTGATCAAGATGGTGGATTGGTCTGTCATCACATGATGCTGTAAGTATAATCTTTACAAATCTAGGCATCCAAAAGTTGTCAAATAATACTTATTTGATTTGTAACAGAGCACTGGTGGCTCAGTGGTAGGTGTTTTGCCTGCCACTCGAAACGGCCAGATTCACTTCCCAGCCACTGGATGAAGTGCCTGTCCCAAGCCCAGATAAAAGTGGGAAGGTTGTGTTCAGAACGGCATCTGGCATAAAAGCTTGTGACAAACCGCTGTCAGGAGCAGGTGAAAGACCAACAATAATTTATTTAATTTGCAAAAACTAAAAAAATATATAGTATGAGTTAGGCTACTCAGTAATGCTAGTAAATAACCATTCATATGAATGAGTACAACAAACTCAAAAACTGATAGCTCTGTTTACTTACAATTAGAAACATCATTACTTAAAAAAATATGTAACTGATTACCTTAATTTTTTTTAGTTTTGCCAACTTATTCGGGTTTACAGTGTATGCAGGTTTGGACAGGTTTGGCAAACTGTCATGCACACTCGCTCCGCGAGCGGCACGAGGATCCGGAAGTAAGACGGTCGCGCTTTCAGAAAGCATAAAAGGAAACAAAATGGCGCTTCACATCGCTCAGTCATTGAGTTCACCTATGCCTTTGCCGACGCTTCAGCGATCATTACGTGAGTACTCACCAATTCGGTTTGCTTCCTCGATTGTGTGTGTGTTGTTTATTTGTGTAGAGCCTTGCTCTTCGTGTAAGAGAGTTCTAAGATTAAACGCGTATTTATCCTGCCTACTCGCGCTACTTCCGCGTTTGGGTCTACCGTCCACGCAACACGGGCTACCCGCTTAGGTTTTTGTCTTCTCTCCTCGGTTGCTCGTGACAGAATGACTGAGCCTAGAGCAGTAGACCCAGTGGAGTTTGTCCGTCTCTGCGGTGTGGTTGACCAGCATGCCGAGCTGATCAATAAGCTCCGTGGTGAAGTTGCGTTTCTCCGAAAGGAGCTCCAAGATGAGGTGGCGGAGCTACGGCAGGAGAACGCGACCCTCCAGCAGTTTGCGTCGCCCCCCCCTATTGTTCTGATGTGTTCATAGCCTTACCGGATAAATGGGATGGCACAGATGTGAAGTGCAGTGTGTTTTTAACATCTTTGGATCTTATGTTTGAGTTCAATCCCACCAGGTACTCCACAGACCGACTGTGCGTTGCCCCTCTCGTCTTGCTGCTGTCCGGGCAGGCAGCGGAGTGGGCCACGGTGGTTCTTAGGTCAGATTCAGATACGGCCTATTCATATGTTGAGTTCACCCGCCAACTAAAGCTGACCTTTGAGCATCCTGCTGCTGAGGTGGAGACCGACAGCAAACTGTACCATCTGCGGCAGGGTGGGTCGCCCGTGAGCCGCTACACTGCAGACTTTCGCACCCTTGCCTTGCAGACCACCTGGGGGAATGCCGCCCTCCGGATGGCCTACTATGAAGGACTGGCTTCCCGCTTCAAGGACAAGCTCGCCAGGCGAAAGCTTCCAGCTACCTTGCTTGCTCGTCCAAAGCCAGCCCCCCAAACCCTGCCGCCCATCACGCCCCTTTTTTTGCATTCCACGCCCCGATCACCAGCTTTCACCACTACCGTTCGGGCGTCTGTTGGGTCTCCACCTCCCGCCATGGTTGACACAAGAGCCGGGGAACCCATGCAATTAGGACGCGCCTCCTTGAACCTTGCAGAGCGAGAGCGACATTTCAGGGGGGGACTCTGCGCTTATTGTGGGTCAGCGACACATCATAGAGCGATATGCTCCTCACGTCCGGGAAACGATCAGGCCCGGTGAAACAGGGGGCAGCTCACCGGGTCACCTCCATCTCGCCGCTTCACACCCAGCATCTCGCGTCTCATGGTTCAGGTACACCTCCAATTTGGCCACAGACGAGTCCAAAGTTCTGCGTTCATCGACTCCTATGCCAAGAGATTGGGGTTGGAAACAGAGGCGATATCCCAGCCAGTTCGAGTGACATCCGTCGACGGTCGGCCCCTTTCCTCCAGCCCTATCACCACCCAGAATCGGCCCATCACCCTCACCATTGACCAACACCATCAAGAAATCCGCTTCCACCTCACCTCCATTTCCTCGCCACCCATCATCCTAGGATACCCCTGGTTACTCCAGCATGAACCTCTCATCTCCTGGTCTCAAAATCGGATCCTACAATGGGGTCCGACCTGCCTCGAACTCTGCCTACAAGCGCCGGCTGGGACATGCTCTAGGAAGTCCGAGGCCCCCGATGTCGACACATCGCCAGAGAACCATTTATCGTCTGGACCGACAACCAAAACCTCAGCTCCATAAAGACTGAAACAACTCAACACAAGGCAGGCGCGGTGGGCTCTCTTTTTTGAGCATTTCAATTTCCATCTATCCCCACGCCTGTCCTGTCACCTTCCAAGGTCATCACTCCACTCCGATGGGAACTGGAGACAAGGGTCCGCCAGGTGCAAGCCACGGAGACCGAACCGGCAGGTACGCCGCCTGGACGACTTTTTGTTCCCAGCACCATCAAGGCTGACGTCATGAGATGGGGACATTCTTCACCACTGTCGGGGCACCCAGGCACACAGCGCACCCTTCAATATGTCCAGCGCGCCTTCTGGTGGCCCTCAATGGCCAAGGATGTCGAAGAATTCGTTCAGGCATGCCCAGTGTGCGCCAGGGCCAAGACCTCCAATCAACCGACAACGGGGGAACTCCAACCATTCCCCGTTCCCCGTTGACCCTGGACACAGATTGCCGTCGACTTCATCATGGGCCTGCCAGTGTTTGAAGGGAAGAGCGTCATCATCCTCCTGTCAGCCAAAGGAACAGCCGAGCTGATTTTAGAGCATGTAGTCCACCTGCATGGGTTTCCAAAGGACATCGTCTCGGACAGGGGGCCCCAGTTCACTGCACGGTTCTGGAAGGCCTTCTGCCGTCTGATCAGTTCTACCTGCAGTCTCTTCTCGGGCTATCATCCCCAAACAAATGGTCAGACGGAACGGGCCAACCAACAACTGGAGCGCTACCTGAGGTGCTTTTGGGCTCCTGGGCTCGCTACCTCATTTGGGCGGAGCTCTCCCACAACCTCCACATCTCCTCCGCCACGAAGCTGAGTCCATTTGACGTATGCCAGGGTTTCCAACCTCCGATGTTTGAACATCAAGAACCGGAAGTCGAAGTACCCTCGGCCCAACAGTTGGTCCGAAGGTGTCGGCGGTCCTGGACTCAAGCCAAGGAGGCCATTCGGCACGCCAATACCCGCTACACTTCACAACATCGCCGCCGACACCCTCTGGGACGATTGTACCACACAGGTGACAAGGTATGGCTCTCCACAAAGAATCTACACCTCCATACCGAATCCAAAAAACTTTCACCTAGGTTCATCGGTCCATATCGCAACATATCGGTCCATATCGCAACACCCTCCGTATCAACCCTGTCACCTACCAGCTGCCTGCGGCGCTCCGGATCCACCCAGTTTTCCACACCTCCCAGCTCAAACCCTTCATCACATCTCCAATGGTTAGATTTATCCTTCATATATTTTATTTAATCACTATTATGTCTGGTATCAATAACCATCTATTTGTTAGAGATATTTGGTTTGTTAGAGATTTAAAATATTTGTTGTATATTCTAAGCACTTAATCCCCTTGGAGGAAGTGTCCAAGTACCCCTATATCACAATGGGTCAGCATGTAGTGAAATTTGCTTTAATTTTCTTAACATCTCACCTCACATTTTTCAACATCAACATTTAATACACCCCAGCAGCATCCATATAATGATTCAAATGGAGAAAACCAATTAGGATTTAATTTAGTCTATAATAATTCCATCTGCACGTTTTGTCACAGAAGCAAAATCAATAGTAATAAGACAGTTTAGTGTATTGTCTTGATCTAAATAGTCCTGCTGGGCAGTTGCTTTTTAGTTTTAGTGTCCTGTATCACTCGATACAAGAAAAATAGGACAGAAAAGAACAGTTTTTGGCTGGACTGACTGTCAGTCAAAGATGAAGATGTGTCTTAGGGAATCCCCTCAAAGGGTAAGGAAATGAAGTTCACAGGGAAAACCGCCCAATGTCCCCACCCAATGTGCCCTATCCAATGCCATGCTTTGACCCATCTTATACAGTCCATAAAGTCATTGATCTAATGAATATTTATGAATGCAATTACCTTCTAGTTCAGTTGGCTGACGTTGGCTGATCGAAGGTCCTGTGCAGGATGAGAAAAAAAGTGTGTTAAAAAGGGAAAAGGAAGAGAAACATGTGGAAATCCGGCCTGTGGGAATGGTTTTCAGAGGAATGTCCCCATTCTGAAGAAGGAGAGATTGGAAATGGGTAGGGAGTGGGAAAAGGTTGTTAGAGAATGAGAGGAGGAGCTTTTTAACTACTAATGTGCTATTAGGTGTTCATTTGGAAGTTCCTGAAAGAAGGCCTCATCCAGCGGCACTTGGCTTACCTCTAACCTCATGTTGCTGATGTCAATGTGGCAGAGGCAGGACAGCAACAGCAGCTATACCATGCTCCTAATGAACATCTGCCTGCATTTGGACATTGGTCTCAACAACTGCAGCATTGTTGTTATTCAGTGTGCAAGTCAGGGATGGCATAATGGTGAACTTGGTGGAAGCTATCTTCATTATTTCACAGATGGACAGGACTCCATGGTGACATATAGTATCTTTCTCTCTGCTTTAAGAAATGGGGATGTTGATCCTTGACAGGCAGTGATGTGACTATGGACACAAATAATGCAGGCTGCAGAGAGAGCACTGTTGTTGGGTTTTTTGTGTGTGTGATGATTATCAATTTGAAATACTACTGATAAAAACAACAACAACAAAAAAAACACACACACACACACACACACACACACACACACACACACACACACACACACACACACACACACACACACACACACTAGCGTCTTCTGTCTGTTACTCATTCCCTGTGACTCCACCTCTCATCCTCATCCATCATGTGACCATGACCTTTCCTAAACAGAATCATGTTTTTTTTTTTTTTTTTTTTTTTTAATAACCAAGACCTGAGATGTATTACATCAACAGCTGCCAGTCTTAAACTGGATTTCAAGAGGATTTGGATTTTGAATTTACATTTAAATAGGTCAGACAAGATATCTCAACAAATCTTCGTAACCAGACTTTATGCTTTCTTTGTATTCTGTAAAATCTATTGTATGAGCATGTGTTCCTTCTGACATTCATCTTACTGCCTCTCTGCCAACATTAAGTGAGTGTAAGTGTGCCATTTGAATGAGCCATCCAACAATGTCACACTTTGCACTCCCAGGTGAGACACTATTCCTGGGTGCCCTGAAGTGAAGATCTCCTCAAAATTCCCTCTGTTAATGAGCCTGGGAGACGGAGCACTGAGAGCATCACTTTGCTCTCATAAGAACAAGCTCACACAGCAAATGAGTTTAATAAAATGCCACTGTTAGAAGACCTCCTAGGGCATAGTTGCTAATTTCCCCTGTTCTTAATTTAACCAGAAACGTTTATTGTTGGTTAAGAACAAGCTCTCCTCTCTAAGAATGATATGCAGTATGAGTCAGATTCAACTGTGAATGAGATTACGGTACATTTGATATGAGCTCTACCTTCTTACTTTTATCTCTCTACACGACCTTACAGATCGGAGTTCAGACTCTACGTCTTTCATTCATGTTGAACTCTCGTGCTGTGTGCTTTCTGTCTCTTGACTCCATGGAGAAGTTGTCTCAGCATCACATTCCTTTCCTCCAACCTCAACAGCACATCTTTAAGATTTTTTTTAGTCCTTATGATTAGCACCCTGCCAGAGTGTGAGTTTGTGTGAGACAAAAACACAACATAACAGCAGGTATAATGTTAATGCCAACTCTAATGACTTACGGAATTAACAGAAGAGTGTGTGTATGCAGAGAATCTTGTGAGAAAATAGTTTGGAATATGTAGCATAAATATTCTATTTTCAGGAAGCAAGAAATGAATGCGGATGAATTAAGCAAGCAATTTAAGGTAGATGAACATTTTCTGAACCTTTTGTAGAGCTTCATTTATCATTTAGTACAGTTGTGTTAATGTTATCAAAGGACAAACAAAAATAAAATTCTGAAATTTGAAATGTTTTAGTGATTCATTTTGGTTGTTGTTGTATTTTATTGTATTGTGTAGGCTGATATCAATTGGAGTATGACTGCAATGGTGGCCAAAAGTACCAAGACAACATATGCCATGTATTATAGTTCTAGAGATGTACTTGTTAGAGATTTCACAAATTAGTTCTAGCTCATCTGGTTAATTAGTTGTACTGAAAAATTGGCTATATGACAATAATATTCAGCTTCTGGTTCCGTGGTCCAATAGAAAACTGTTGGACAAGGATAAAGAAGACAGTAGTGGTCAAGAAACCGTACATGATACATGACCTTCTCTAAAGCAATCAAGCAGGCATGGATTGAACAAGTGACACCAGAGTACTGCAGATATATTTTTGCTAAGATCCACTAGATTTTAAATAAAAAATAAAGGGCTTCATCATAGATACTGATTAGTTGTTCAGCAATTTCATTGCCTAAAATCCTCACTCTTTTTTTTATAGGGATGCATTTATTTTGCCCTAATCAGCCATGTCATATTTGCCTTACATGCCTAATTAGGTTGTCTAATTTAAACCTTTTACATATAAATGCTGCTAAAATGTTCTTGGGTTCATTGCACAAGGTGTGATTCTAAACGATTGGGAAAATAAATAAAGATTGTTTGGGAAAATACTCTCTCTCTCTCTCTCTCTCTCTCTCTCTCTCTCTCTCTCTGTTTTTGTGAAGCTACATGTGCTCTACTCCTTGTTGGAATTCTCATCACATGGAGACCACTCATTGGTCTCAGAACTCAGAATCCCAAACAAAAGCAAGATTCAAAAAAAAAAAAAAGAAAAGAAGAGAGAGAGAGAGAGAGAGAGAGAGAGAGAGAGAGAGAGAGAGAGAGAGAGCAGAGCCATGGTAAACTGCCACAACGTTCGTTTTGTGAATGGACTGCTGTAAGGACACTTCCACTAAGAAACCACAAGGATGGCTGGATTTGGGCACTTTTGGCACACAGTCACAGAAGGGATTTATTTATGGTTGCTGATATCTGATATCTGTTACCCAGATGAGGATGGTTCCTTTTGAGGCTGCTTCCTTTCATGGATTTCTCTTTTTGGTCTTGGTTGTGTTTTCTTTGCCACCATCACCTCTGGCTTGTTCATAGCATAAACTGATAAAGCTTGTTAAACTGAAAAAATGTATAAATTCTTATTTTTAAAATATATTGATTTAGAATATATTTATTTATTATTAATAATATCTAAATTTTTGGTTTCTGTAGAGCTGCTTTGATTAAACATAAAATGTAATTGTATTGAAGACAAAAATCAAGTAGCAATCATCATGAAAATGAGGGAGCTTCAAGACCAACATTAAGCATTGAAAGTGCTATAGCAGTACATAGCAAACAGCAAAGGCTGTTTGTGTATTTAGGAAGCTTAGTGTTGAAGACACAAATGTCTGAGTATTAAGCAAATACAGATTTAATGTAGAAAGTAAGACAATATCAACAAAAACAGTATTTGATCTTTCAAAGTAATAAACTTTCTTTGTCACTTTTTTGAGTATTGTGGAGCACTCAGTAACAGAACAGACGTGTAGCCTCGGGACTTGTTCCAGCCTGATGGATCTCCTGACGCAATGTGGCCAAGTATTTGGGATATCACAAACCACAAAAATAACCTTTAAAAGATTATGTTTGATCAAGGCAACAACAAAAAATAAAAAAAATAAAAAATAAAAAATAAACACAGTTGACAATTAAAACATCCTTCCATTATCTATACCTCTTATCTTGTGTAGGGCTGCAGGGGGTCTGGAGCCCAACAAAGGGAGTCCAGGACACATACAGTAGTAGAATACACCCCAGATGGTGTGCCAGCCCATCACGTGCAACAAAGACACACTTACAAAATACAGGGAATTTTGGAAATGCCAATCAACCTACTGTGTATGTCTTTGAACTGTGAGAGATGTGAGTCCATAGTGTTTACCATTAAGCCACCGTGCCACCCAGTATTATAGTTCAGTTACTTTATTTAGCAAACATTTTAAAAGCATTTTGTTTTTTTGTACTACATATGTCTGTCACTTCATTTAAATAAATCACCACATGTGCATCATGGTGTGCTGTCCTTACACTTACACACTATAATTTAGGGAAATGATTCTCCTCCCTCTGAAGAAGTTGGGAGTTCATGGAATTACAAAAAAGAGATTACAGAAAAAAATAATAGGCAGAGAAAAATAGTTGCAGGATGATAATTTCTAAACCATACACAATACTCCTTGGCCATAAAATATATATTGTCTAAAATTCTTTAAACAAACTGAGCTCTTTGGAAAATATTGGTCAAATAAAATAAAAAATAATTGAATAGATCAAATGGTCATTCTTGGAGAAAGATTTTTTGCGTGTATATTAACTATACTATATGCACTGTAAAATATGAAGGAAGGATCATCAAGCTGGAATAAATATCTTCTCTGAAAATAAATCATTTCATGTCACTAAAAGTAATATGAACAGAGTTATGGACCAGAACATTTTGGAATAGAATTTAATCTCATCAGCAAAAAACTGACTCAGGGAAAAAGATGGACACTAACAATAACCAAGACAATAACCCCAAACATAAAGGCAAAAGATCCCATTTTTGAAGAATTTCTAGAGAATTTTGAGATTGTGAGTCAATCAGGCTTTTTTTTCTAACCTTTTAAAGCTGAATTGGCATAAGGAATGATTCTGTCTGAAAATGTTTTTTCTTGATTTACTTTTTAATGCGAACGTGACGGTGTTAAAAACATTAAATACATTATATACATAAAAAAAGAGTTGAATATATGTACTGGGACTACATTAAATAACATAAAATGTCAAAATGCTTATCTAACATTAACATTTAACATTTCAGTAACTTAAACTAATTATATAAACTAAACCCTGTCATTTACAGTTCAAATTAATGGGTTTAGTAATTACATTAATATTTATATACTTGTATACAGTAGAGCTTATTATAACTATACAGTGCCAGTCAAAAGTTTTGACAAACCTTCTCATTCAGTGTTTTTTTTCTTAATCCTTATTAATTAATACTGAAATTATAAGAAAAAATTTAATTATTAAGTCAACAAAAATGTGTTAAATAACCCAGAATAAAATCTTTTGACAGCTTGATTCTCATAAGGTAGTCACCTGCAGTTCTCAGAGGTGTTGAGTACTTGTCTGCCTTTTCTTCACTCTCTGGTCCAACTTATCCCAAACCTTCTCAAAACGATTTCGATTGGGTGATTGTGGAGGCCAAGTCATCTGATGCAGCACTCCATCACTCTTCTTCTTAGACAAATAACTCTTACATAACATAGAGGTGTGTTTGTCCAGGTCATTGTACTGTTGGAAAATGCTACAAAATTATATGGTAGCCATGCTGGCAAATTGTGCCTAATTTTGACAAAGTCACCAACAGTGTCACCAGTCAAGCACCCTTGCACCATCACACCTCAATGCTTCCCATGGGAACCACACATTTAAGAACCATTTGTTCACCTCTCTACGCATGGCATGACATAGTGGTTAAAATTTGCAAATTTGGAGTCATCAGACCTAAGGAGAGTTTTCTACTGATCTAATGTTTCTTTGATCTTTTTTTCTTTGTTCACAAAAAACCTTTGACCCTAAATGCCTGACTCATGCAGTCTCCTCTGAACATTGGATGTTGAAATGTGCACTTAAACGCCTATCTAAGGTACTATAAATCGGCGGCTTCTGATGTTTGTCATTAATAAACTAATAAACGTATCCTCTGCAGCTAGAGGTAGCTGTTGGTCTTCCTTTCCTAGAATGAGAGCCAGTTTCATCATAGCGTTTGATGGTTTTGACGACCGTCAAATGGGAGCTTGGGGTACATTCAAAGTTCTCGAGAATTTTTGGATTGAATGAACATTTATTTCTTCAAGTAATGACAGACTTTTTTTCTCTTTACTTAACTGAGTGTTTCTTGCCATAATATGGATTTGTACATTAGGTGTAGTAGCTTTAATGACTCTGTACACACCTTTCCCCAACATAAAACAACTTCTAATCAAAAGCACATTAAGGCAAGAAATGTCACAAATGAACTCTTGACAACCTGTAAATTGAAAACTATTTCAGGTGACTACCTCAAGAATCTGATGAGAGAATGCCATGAGTGTGCCAGTTGTAAAACAAGCTAAATGTAGTTTATACAATAATAATAATAATAATAATAATAATAATAATAATAATAATAATAATAATAATAATGTGCAATGTTGAAAAAAATAACAATAAAGAAAAAACCTTTGAAGGAGAAGGTGTGTCCAAACTTTTCACTGATAGTGTACATTAAAGCAAACTCAGAAGTTCTTGAAGGATGAATTTCATGAACACGATACTGTTTGTGTAAATGGTCCAACAAATGCAAATACAGGACACCATAACCATACAAATAAATGACAAAAAAATAATTTGTAGCTTAAATAAGGCGTGTAATGTGATGCTACTTATCAAAAAAAGCCTTTTCACACTAATAGGCAGACATTGTAAATACACCTTTACAGTGCCTTGCAAAAGTATTCATACCCCTTGAACTTCTCTCCAATTCTTTACAAATAAAAATCTGAAATGTGCGGTGTGCATTTGTATTCAGCCCCCTTTACTCGGATACCCTTAACTAAAATCCAGCGGAACCAATTGCCTTTAGAAGTAGCCTAATTAGTAAACCTGTGTGTAATTTATTCTCAGTATAAATAAACCCCTCAGAGGTTTAATAGAGAACATTATTTAACAAACAGCATCATGAAGCCCAAGGAACACACCAGACAGGTCAGGGCTAAAGTTGTGGAGAAGTTTAAAGAAGGGTTAGGTTATAAAAAAATATCCCAAGCATTGAACATCTCACAGAGCGCTGTTCATTGGCACAACTGCAAACCTACCAAGACACGGCCGTCTACCTAAAATGACAGGCCAGGCAAGGAGAGCATTCATCAGAGAAGCAGCCATGGTAACTCTGGAGGATCTGCAGTGAGATGTGAGAGATGAGAGAATCTGTCCACAGGACAACTATTAGTCATGTACTCAACAAAGCCATCATTAAAAGAAATCCATAAGAAGTCCTGTTTGTAGTTTGTGACAGGCAATGTGGGGGACACAGCAAGCATGTGGAAGAGGGTGCTCTGGTCTGATGAGACCAAAGTTGGACTAAATGCAAAACACTATGTGTTGACAGAAAACTAACACTGTGCATGGTGGCAGCATCAAGTTGTAGGGATGCTTTTCTTCAGCAGGGAGTTGAAGAGAAGAAAGATGAAACCAAATACAGGGAAATCTTAGATGAAAAGCTGTTAGATTCTGCAAAAGTCTTTGTTACGTGGTGCAGTATGGAAAGCCGCACCTCAAGATGTTTTAATGTATAAAAGCACTAACACACGGCTTCTGAGGGGGTAAATGAAACAGGAGTTTGTGAGAGTACTTATGGTACACATGGGAAGACCCTCCCATTTAGAGATGGCGTGGGATTATTAATTAGAAAGGAAATAAAAGAAAACTGAAAACACAGTCGGCACTCTGGAAACTTTCTGTCTTTTTTGTTCTTTCTTTCTTTCTTTCTTTCTTTCTTTCTTTCTTTCTTTCTTTCTTTCTGTCTTTCTTTTCTTTCTTTCTTTCTTTCTTTCTTTCTTTCTTTCTTTCTTTCATTGAGCCCTGATACCTTACAGGTGCTACCTACAGTAAATGATCGCATGAAGTGCGGAGGTATCAGGACCCTTAAATAAACAGGCCACCAGGTGTGGCTTGTTCAGGCTGATTGCCTTAAGGCGCCAATGCCTGGGAACCGCATGTCTACCTGGCCTTCTGCCTGTTCAGAACTCTGCAGGGTAGCAGCCTGCGGATCTACCCGTATTTATGTGCGGTTCTGCCTCTCGTCAGACCCGCGTCGTTACAGTCTTAAAACTGGGGCGGAGCTGGACAACGACCCTAAACATACCATCAGAGCTACAGTGAAATGCAATCATTTTCCTTCCACTTTACAATTATCTGGCACTTTTGATTTAATCCCATAAAATCCCAATAAAATGCATTTATGTTTGGTTGTAATGTGATAAAATGTAGAAAAGTTCAAGGTTATGAATACTTTTGCATTGTAAGGACATGGGGAATTGGCCATAGGTAATACTGTAGCTTACATGCAGCTTTGCACATCATAGATAGATAGATAGATAGATAGATAGATAGATAGATAGATAGATAGATAGATAGATAGATAGATGAATTAGATACAAGATACAATAATTGTAAAAATTTCAATAATGGAGTATTAAAAACAATGTGTTAAATTTAAGGTGCATTAAAAAGGTAGAAAATGCTATCAAATAATGTGAATATGAAAATACTGCTTCTATGTACACTTGCATGTTGATTGTATATACAGGTGGGAACAAAATTGTACATAAGGTGCACCAGCAAGTAGTAATAGACTAGTAATTAGTATTTAGTAAGTAATAATAATTTACTTGAACTGTGGTGCAAACGCATGCACCTACCCATTGCTAAGGAATATTTTCCACAGAACAAATAACTTTAAACATTCAACGGCATATTTTAGAACATGTACTGTAAAAGAGCATCACGACTCTCACTAGGTGAAGTGATATATCAAGACGCACACCTCAGAGTTGCTGTGTTTGCAAAATGCACTGGCATGTTTCGCATAAGGAAAGCTCTGGGTCAGCAAGTTTTTATGTTACATAATCAGGAACAAAGTTTCTTGAATCTTCATAGACACTACTGGTTGTAATGACATTTCCTTTTATAGCTGCAGAGACATTTTTGCACAGCCTTGAAACAAACAAACAAACAAACAAAAAACATTCAGGTAACAATTTAGGCATAATTAATAGTAATGTTTGTTCCGGTGGGTATGAGTCCTTTAAAAGAGCTGTTAAGTTTCCTTAACCAATGAACAATGGAGTCGGATTGCTTTTTCATGTTATGAATATTAGTATTTTTTCTCCCACCATGCTCTTTCATGAACCACAAGGCCGTTTAATTAATAATGTCAAGCAGAACAAATAAACCATCCAGTATAATTTATTCATAATCTATTGGTCATTTGTAAATAAATAATAAGAACAATAATCAGAATTTTTATAGAAGTGTGCATGTCAATACTTCATCAGTTTATAGTTCATCATTATAAATATTCACAGCTAAATATGTCTTAGTTGATATTTCTCCATCTTCACCCACATTTACAACATCCTGTTTCAGACTTTCACTCTGTCCTGAAGAGAAAGTGCATAAACTGCTCTGCTGGAGCTCAGAGACAGATGTCGCTCTAGCTGCGTCCACTCTTCGTCTGGGAAGTCTGCCGTATGACACTTTGTGCAGGTACATTGGAACCATGGCATCAACAATGAAATCAGGGTGTTTAAATATAAACAAACCTTCTTCGTTTTTAAAGTGAGTTGTTAAAAATGAGTCGCTGCATGTTTGGGATGGCTGCCTGGGATTCGAGGCAGAAACTTTCTCCTCCTGAAATTATCAGTTCATGGGATGGGTGATAAAGAATAGTGCTCACATTTAGGTCCAGAACCTTATTTTCTATTAATTTTATTGGTAAGTCTCAGATTTAGTGGTAAGTCAGAGGCTGATGTCTCCTGACTGGGTTATGCTCCGTGAATCTACTGAGCACAGTCAGGCCTGTCAGCTTGTGCTATGAGTTGATGCAAAGCCAAAGCAAATGTGAGACATGTGGCTAAATAAATTAATATATCAGTGCACCCTGCAAAGCCACTGCCTTATTCACTTCACAAGCAAACACTATCAGCCACTGCACCACACAATATTCACTTATATTCCATTAACGAAATGAAGTTAAGTCAAGCCTTTATTTGTCACATATACATTACCATACAGTAAAAAAAAATAAAAATAAAAATAAAGCTATCCCAAACTTTGGTCATCCATGATACAGCGCTCTGACTCCAACTTACTAACAAGGAAGGAGACAGGGTTGAGGACCATGCTCAAGGGTCCAACAGTAGCAACTTGGTGGAGCTGGGGCTCAAACCGCAGACCTTCCAACGAGTAATTCTGAGTGTTAACACACTCAGACACACACGTACCACCACACCCAGTGTCTCTCTCACTCACTCATCATGTGTACCGCTGTATCCTGTATTCAGGGTTGCCGGGGCCTGGAGCCTTTTCCAGGAGACTTAGGGCACGAGACGGGGTACACCCTGGACAGGGTGCCAATCCATCGCAGGCACCCCCAATATGAGAAAGAAAAATAAACTCTGCAATGGATTGGCACACTCTGTATGTGAGGACTCGAGACTGTGAGACCGTGAGTCTGAGTCTGCAACACTGGAGCCCTGCAGGGAACAGTCCTGGCACCGCTCCTCTTCACCATCTACGCTGCAGACTTCATGTTCAGCTCAGCAACCTGTCACCTGCAGAAGTTCTCTGATGACTCTGCCATCGTTGGTCTGATCACAGAGGATAATGACAGAGGACTGACTTAGAACTTTGTGGACTGGTGCCAGTGGAACTGCTTCCAGGTAAATCTGGGGAAGGCCAAGGAACTGGTTGTGGACTTCTGCAGGCACAAACACACTTCATTATCACCAGCAAACATTCAAGGAAAAGACATTGAGAGTGTAGACTCTTATAAATACCTGGGTGTTCATCTAAACAGCAAACTCGACTGATCAGACGACACAGATGCAATCTATAAAAAAGGACAGAGCAGACTCTTTCTGCTGAGAAGACTACGGTGCTTTGGAGTGCATGGAGCACTACACTACTGTAGACCTTTTTTTTGACACTGGTGGTCTCAGACATCTTCTATGGAGTGGTTGACTGGTGCAGCAGCATTTCTACTGCAGACGGGATGAAACTGGACAAGATGATAAAGAAGGCCGACTCAGTTCTGGGGATTCACCTGGAGTATGTACAGGAGGTGGGAGAAAGGAGGATGGTAGCCAAGCTATCATCATTGCTGGAGAATGACTCTCACCCCCTGTATGAAACAGTTTCATCGCTGAGCAGCTCCTTAAATGACAGACTGTTACATCCTAAGGGTCTAAAGGAGAGATATCGAAGGTCTTTTCTTCCTGTTGCTATTAGTCTGTACAATCAAAACTGCTCCCAGTGAACCACTCACCGCACGCTGGCGTTACTGTTGTTACAATAACTTAAATTTTACAATATAGTTACGATAGTTACAATATCTTAGTTTTTTTTTTTGTGTGTGTGCAATAGAAACTACTGTGCAATAACATCTTTTTTTAGCTGTGCAACATTATATTACCTAGTGCAATTTGATTTGATTAAAAGTGTAACTACTGTTTTGTTTAGTTTTTTCTTTTCTTTGTATTTATCCACTGTAATGTCACTACTTTATGTTTGCACATTGGTCTTTTCTGCTATAATATAGAAATTTCCCCACTGTGTGATGAATAAAGGTGTATCTTTTCTTACCATGCTCAGTGCCTGAGTACCTTAAGATACTGCTGAAAGAGAGAGGAAGAATGAAAATGAAAAGGATGGGTATTATAACAGAGTAAAGATAAAGAGAGTGTTTCTGGATTCTGGCAAGTGACAAGTGATTTTCACCATCAGTACAATTACGAATTCCTGCAGTACCTGATGCTCTTTAGTTCTTTTAACTTTATATCCTGATGCATTAGGAAGCTCAAGTGACCTGAGTGTCCTGCACAGATCCTTGACCTCAACCTATTGAATTGCCTTTAATACTTGCATGAAAATCATTTGCAGTCAATGATTCTCTTCCTCCTAGTGCACTAGCCACTTAAAGACAGTGATAAGCTTAAAGGACCCTTTTCACTTATGTCTGTTTCATCTGCAGCCTCTCCTGGTCCAGCCAATTAGACCAGGCATACCAGGCCTGTGTGCTAGGCATTCCTGCTTTGTTTTTCCTGGACTGCAAGATATATACAGTATGCTATTAGTATGGAAGATGATATAGGTAGGGCCAAGTAAAGATAAAAATGCAACATTATTGCTTTTTATATAACAGCGTAGGGGCTCTATGAGCCATATCATTTCCCATCAAGCTGCACAGCCAGAATAAACTCTGCATTATGATTAATTATTTCCTGCTAGCAAAAGGCTCAAAGTCACACAATGTAGACAACTTAGGCACTTATCCCCCTGGATGTTAATGATGTAGATTTATATAGGGCTATTTAATGGACAAACACACATGCACACGCACACACACACACGGACACCGCACATCGGAACAGCTGTAGTCTCTGCTGGAGAACCCGGTTTCATTAGCACTGTTTTGGTTTTCCTCCTTCTCCTCAACAACCTTTGTGTCATTAATTTTACTGTTCTTTGAAATATCACTTGGAAAATAAAAGCTGAAATAATTATTTTCTGCTTTCCATTGTTCAGATTGCCTTTTTCCTCTCCAAATGTGTGTTTGCATCATCTTTGCCTTAAATCTAATGTACAACTTATCGATTGTCTTAATATTCAACAGATATGATGTTTTGTGAAACGCTACACCCCTTACTTAGACTTGGAATACCAACTGTATGTTCAAATGCCACTCCAGTGGGTCTATGGATGTTGATCTTGACGTTGTGTCCACTGTCCCTGTATAACCCTAGCAGATGAGCTGTCCTTTTATTTTTATTTTTTTGCAATTATTAAAATAAATGTTTAATTGACAATAGGATGTAATGCAGATCAAACACCGGTGTTTCAAGCATTCATTTGTGTTAGATGTTTCAGGTTTAGCCCCTCTGGTCAGTGATCTGTGTCTGTATGCATAATTGAGATGCCGAGCAGGGATGTGCACAAACACTCTGAGAGGCTGTAGCTCCATGCTGAAGAAAGGGCAACCTGTAAATGTCATCCATGAGCATGAACTGGAGTTGTGTAACATATGGTGATTTCAAATTAATTTCATGGGTTTTTTTCTGTAAATTAGCAATCTATTAAGTTAACTGTAAAAGACAAGTATCTGCATGTGATTCATTCCATTAATATAGGCTAGATATACTGTACAAACAAACCATAATTTGTTGATAACAAATGGTGTCTGTGGAACTGTTGTATATAAGAAATATCCACTTGAGGTCAGGATGTGCTCTTGTGCCTGTGGCCAGCACTCCCTGTCCTGTGTTATTGCATATATAACATATATGTATCTTCATGTTTACTGATTATCTAACATGTCGACATGTCTTTTGACAAACTCCAGGATTTCTTATGATTTTTTTAATTTTTTTAGTTAAAGTTATGGATCTCTCTCTAGCTCTTTCAGTTACTCTTCGCTTATATTTGGTTCTCTAAATAAGTTGGTCACTGACTTTTAGTGTCCTGGAAAATCATGGTTGTGCTGCTTAATAACAGAATAGGAGTGCACTGCCAGATATTATTTCAAGATCATGTGACACTTCAACAACAAAAATTGTATTCGATTCAATTATGTTAAGTCAGTGGGTTGGAAAGAAAAAAATTTGGGTGTGATTTTTGTATTTGATGCTAACTACACTGCAAATACTATATTGTAAATAAATATGATTATAAACATATAAACTTATATATACAGTACAGACCAAAAGTTTGGACACACCTTCTCATTCAAAGAGTTTGAATTTGTATTATGGCAAGAAAAAAGCAGCTAAGTAAAGAAAAACCAGTGGCCATCATTACTTTAAGAAATGAAGGTCAGTCAGTCCGAAAAATTGGGAAAACTTTGAAAGTGTCCCCAAGTGCAGTCACAAAAAGCATCAAGCGCTACAAAGAAACTGGCTCACATGCGGACCGGCCCAGGAAAGGAAGACCAAGAGTCACCTCTGCTGCGGAGGATAAGTTCATCCGAGTCACCAGCCTCAGAAATCGCAGGTTAACAGCAGCTCAGATCAGAGAGCAGGTCAATGCCACACAGAGTTCTAGCAGCAGACACGTCTCTAGAACAACTGTTAAGAGGAGACTGTGTGAATCAGGCCTTCATGGTAGAATATCTGCTAGGAAACCACTGCTAAGGACAGGCAACAAGCAGAAGAGACGCGTTTGGGCTAAAGAACACAATAAA
>JAAGKR010002674.1:77782-87782 GCA_011419295.1 Clarias macrocephalus | reverse complement strand
GTGTGTGTGTGTGTGTGTGTGTGTGTGTGTGTGTGTGTGTTTGTGTGTGCTGAGTAAATGCATGATTGTGTCTATTTTTGCATGTTTGTGTTTGTGTGTGGTGTGTGTGCCTGTGTGTAAACATTTGTGATGTGTGTGTTAGTATGTGTGTGATGCGTGTGAGACGTGACTTGTTAGTGTGTGTGAGAGAGGGAGAAAGTCAGAGGTGTGTGTGTGTGTGTGAGACGAGTAAATGTGTTTTTGCATGTTTGTGTTTGGTGTGTGTGTCTGTAAGTAAACATTTGTGATGTGTGTGTTAGTATGTGTGTAATGTGTGTGTGTGTTTTTCTGCATGTGTGTGTGTGCGAAAGAGAGATGTGAGTGTGTGTGTGTAAACATTTGTGATGTATGTGTGTGTGTTCGTGTGTGTGTGTGTGTGTGTGTGTGTGTGTGCGCATGTGTGCGACACAAAGTAACTGACCTCCTGTTGAGTTGAAAAAAAAAATTAATCCGACAAGAGCGTCGTGCAGCTATAGTGCTTGGGCCCTAAATAATAAAAAACTGTAGAAAAGTAAACATTTATTTCCTAAAATTTATTTATTCTGACATTTAACAGATGATTAAATGTGTGAGGTGAAAATTCACTCAGTGTTACATACAGGAGAGATGATCAGTGGAGCTGCATTTTTACCTCCAGCATTTAAACCAGGACTGAAGTATGGATAGAGTTTCTCAGTGAAAGACTGACCAGTGAAAGAGTAGATATGAGATCTGGAGTTCACATCATAAAAGGAGACCAGACCCTCCTCATAATCCACAAACACCCCCACCTTCTCCACCTTCTCTCTCAGTGTGAGGCGGACAGAGGGACCAGCAAGAGCTTTATATTGATTCTCATCCCTCAGCCACACAGTCCAGAATCCATACTGAGGTCTCAGTGTAATATCCCCCTTCCTGTTAATGTTTTCTCTCACGACTCCTAAATCCCACTCTGTTTTCCCGCTGACCTGCACCTCATAATAAAATCTCCCTGAGGAGAAACTCTGCTTTCCCAGAACAACACACGCATTAAACCTCTGTGGTGTATCAGGGAGATTCTGTCCCTCGTCTCCGTGTCTCACTTGTTTTCCATCAGCAGACAGGATGAGACGTGGATTTGCTGTATCAGGATCCAGAGTCACATCCACTGAGAGACACAGAGTGAGATGTGAGTTTCAGGTAAAAATAATAAATCATCATCAGTGGATCAGATTCATTAGACCAGAAATATTACACTTAACTTCCGCAACTGCGCGCGCGCGCGTGTGTGTGTGTGAGAGAGAGAGAGAGAGAGAGAGAGGGGGGGGGGGCATTTATTAACAGGAGACATAAAACGGTACAACACGCTCGAGTATCTTTGTCTATAATAATAATAATAATAATAATAATAATAATAATAATAAAATTAATAAATCAGTTTTAAGAGTTAAAAGTATTAAATCTGATCATTCAAACTGAATCTGTGAAGACTGAAACAATATGAAGCCTATTATAATTGGCAGGGCGGTAATTTAAATTAAATAAATAAATAAATAAATAAATACTGCATGTGGTTTAGTCTTATATTTGACTATACAGCTCTTAATTTTTAATATTATAAATGGCTCTAACACTTCAAATAAATATCCATATATAAATATTCAGCTCATTTTTACTCCAAAACACAGACGCTCATATATTCAAGAGACAATGTGGATAAGAAACAGCATAAAAGCTCATAAAAAAAGTTAAGTTAAACTCTCATTACAACATCTTCTCCTCTGCACATAATCTTATAACAGAATTATTTTAATCTCCTTTATGTTAATAATATTATTATATTATATAATATTATATATTCTGTCCTCCTGTGTGCTTTTTAATGTTAAATCATCAGCTTTAGTCAGTAAGGACACAGTGTATATAATTACAGTCTGTAGTTCTTTATTTACAGTGTAGATGAAGTGAAATGTGTGATGTGGACGTGTGTGTGTGTATTGTTTCACCTGATGGAAAATCTCACTTCAGTATTAGATTTCATTTCTCTCATTATTAAAAAAAATTGTATGATAAAATAATCATCCACTGTGTGTATAACCACATTTATCAGTGCAAAAGTTTTAAAATGTAAGTCACTCAGGATAAGAGAGTCTGCAGAATGTTATAAATGTGCATTTAAAAAATGTAATATAATTTGTCCGCTAGATGGCAGTGAAAGACCAGGACAGTTACACTCCTGCCAGAAACAATCACTGATGCAAAATAACCAGATCATTTACTAATAAAGCCAATTCAGAACACAGATTTTGTGTGTGTGTGTGTGTGTGTGTGTGTGTGTGTGTGTGTGTGTGTGTGTGAGTGTGTGTGTGTGTGTGTGTGTGCGTGCGTGCGTGCGTGCGTGCGTGCGTGCGTGTGTGTGTGTGTGCAAAGCTGTAGAGACATTTCCCAGCTCTAAAATAATATCCAGCCTCCTACCACACAAAGACTTTCACCTGAACACCATACAGAGAGTAAACACTGATATCACCAGAGGATGTGATCTCATCCCTAATGTACACCACCACACCAGCATCAAACCTATTCACCTGGATGACCATGTGCACCTGAATAACCACAGTGTCAAGGAGTTTCCCAGGACACTAAAAGACAGCACTGACAGACACACACCTACACACAGCAGCACTACAGCAACAACACTACAGCTACAAGCTACAGCTCACACACCAGGATATGATCAGACCATCCTTACAAAAGCATAGACAGAACACAACCTTAACCAGCCAAGCTGATTGCTTTAATTATAGTCTCTGTTTGGATACTTCTCTACTAACTTAGCATGCCTAGACTGAGTAATGTTTGCCCACTCTTCCTTACAGAACTGTTCAGGTTTAGTCTAACTGGATGCTGCATGCACCTCATAAACAATAAATAAGAACTGAAAAAGAAGTCTGGGTCTGTACATCGTCAGCAGTAGGACACGAGGAGATTATTTGGAAAAAAAATATATGTTTTGGTCACGTCTTGGAACAGTACAGTCGATTACATGATAAGAGATTTAGACCCTTTCTCTCTCAGTGCTGTTAAACCACTAACACCTCGGACTAATCACAGGGAAATTACTATGTTCATAAAAAATGACAAAGACTAACCTTACACAAACATCAAAACCCGGCCATAAGATTCTTTTAAAAATTGTTTCAACACAACTCCAACTGTGAAACACAAGACTGTGTGGTAGGTCTAAAGTACTGTAGGTCTGAATGTGAGACAGGATACAATCCTGAATATGTTTTACAGAACATCTTACATTTACCTCATTACACAAGTGGGCAGTTGATGGTTAATGACCTTGCTCAAGGGCTCAGCAGTGGTGGTTTGGTTGTGTGTGTGTATGGGTTTGAACCTGCAACCTTCTGATGAGTTGTCCAATGTCACACACACACACACACACACACACACACACACACACACACACACACACACACACACACACACACACACACACACACACACACACACACACACACACACACACACACGCACAAACTAACTTTGCAGGAAAGAAAACATTCTTACCTGCAAACTTTTTCTTCTTTACAAACTCTGTGAAAACAAAACTGTAATTAAGCAATATTTTACATGAATTTATTTGTTGATTGGTTGATATTTTAGCAGTAAAATAATAAGTATTCAAATACAGTTGCAAGAAAAAGTATGTGAAGCCTTTGGGATTATGTTGAGTTTTGCATGAATTGGTCATAAAATGTGCTCTGATCTTCATCATGGAATAATGAATTCCAGAGTTTACCAAGACATTTTGCAGGAAAATGTAAGACCATCTGTCCGCCAACTGAAGCTCCGCAGAGGATGGGTTAGGCAACAGGACCATGACCCAAAGCATAAAAGTAATTCAATAAAAGAATGGCTTCGACAAAACAAAATACACCTTCTGGAGTGACCCAGTCAGAGTCCTGACCTCAACCCGAGTGAAATGCTGTGGCATGACCTGAAGAAAGCGATTCACACCAGACATCCCAAGAATATTGCTATACTGAAAGAGTTTTGTGAAGAGGAGTGGTCCAGATCGTTGTGCAGGTCTGATCTGCAACTACAGGAAATGTTTAGCTGAGGTTATTGCTGCCAAAGGAAGCATCTCTGTCATTGTGTTAGTGCCCAAGATATGGATAACTTTCTCATCTGTGAGGACATAATTCATGCAGAAAGATACTGTACATATTTTGAAGAAACAAATTTCTTCACTTAGCTGCCGTCTTTAAGAGGATTGTCTCTGCACTTTACAATAGGACAATGGCAAATCACATTCTGCCTTAACTACAAGTGCATGGCTGCATAAGCAGAGTGTGTGGAAGTTAGAATGGCCCATTTGTAGTCCTGGGTCCGTATTAACTAAGCGTCTGAGAAGCACATGAGAAGTTCATGTAGAAGTGAAAATCTTCCTAGCTCAAATAAGGTTCTTTATGAGGCCTCCTACTCTTTTTTTTTAGCGAGGAGAAGGACTGCGCCAAGGAAAGCGTATGATGTCACTTTTTATGACACTGAGAGTGAGATTAGGCTACACATTCTAGTGGATGTTGTAGTTTTGACAGGTTTTTGTACTTTTAAAAGGTGGAAAATTATATATACAGTACAGACCAAAAGTTTGGACACACCTTCTCATTCAAAGAGTTTGAATTTGTATTATGGCAAGAAAAAAGCAGCTAAGTAAAGAAAAACGAGTGGCCATCATTACTTTACGAAATGAAGGTCAGTCAGTCCTAAAAATTGGGAAAACTTTGAAAGTGTCCCCAAGTGCAGTCACAAAAAATATCAAGTGCTACAAAGAAACTGGCTCACATGCGGACCGCCCCAGGAAAGGAAGACCAAGAGTCACCTCTGCTGCGGAGGATAAGTTCATCCGAGTCACCAACCTCAGAAATCGCAGGTTAACAGCAGCTCAGATCAGAGAGCAGGTCAATGCCACACAGAGTTCTAGCAGCAGACACGTCTCTAGAACAACTGTTAAGAGGAGACTGTGTGAATCAGGCCTTCATGGTAGAATATCTGCTAGGAAACCACTGCTAAAGACAGGCAACAAGCAGAAGAGACGTGTTTGGGCTAAAGAAAACTCTTTAAATGAGAAGCTGTGTCCAAACTTTTGGTCTGTACTGCGTATATATATATATATATATATATATAAATAAAATGAAGCTGCAGTGCTGTAAGAGCTAAATTTGGTTTATTAATGTCACTGTTTCAAAGCTGCATCTTTGATGTTCCTAAAAAAATTCAAGTATCAGTGACCTGTGGAGACAGTATACAACAATATTAACAGACCAGTAACATTCCCCACACAATGTAAAAATAATAATAATAATAAAGATATATTATATCTTTTATGAGCTCTGTGTCACTCAGTGTTACTAAAACGTCTCTCCTTCATGCGCATCTCTGCTTGAACATCACACTACTCCTAATGAGTTAGAACACCTCTGGGGCTCTCCTATATTTTGGTGGAAGTAGGAGTAATTTCCTATTTTAAGAATGTTGATTAATTGCTCTTATTTCTACTCCTAAAAGTAGAACCAACACTGCATCACTCTGAGAATTTTTGGCCACTTAGGAGCGATTTCCTACTCTGGGATGCTTAGACATGCCCTGACCTGTCTCTGATTGAGGTTGTGTGGTGCATTATGAAATATGAAATAAGGCCAGCACATTGCACAGACACTTAATCAGATTCAGAGCTGGGAAATTTGGAAACCAGGGCAACACCTTGAATTCTTTATCATGTTTCTCAAACAATTCTCTAGCAATATTATCAATAAGGAGGGAGGGATTATACTGAGATCCTAATCATCAAGTGGCCACTGCCAACAGGAAATGACATTGTCATTAAGGGCATTAAGGTGTGACTATGTTTAGGTACGGTAAGTAGCACATGCCAGTTTGATGTCTGCACGAATACCTGGACAGGGGGTTTTCCAGAACAACATTGTTCAGAATATCACACTTCCCCGAGCAGCTTGTCTTCTCCCCTCAGTCAATTCTTCTGCCATATATTCCCTGGATAAATGTTGCACATGTACGCAACCAAGCATAATGTAAAAGAATGAGTCTAATTCGACCTGAAGACCATTGCTCCATGGATCAGTTCTCATTTTCAAGTGCCTATTATTGGCACTTTTGATGGGGGGACATCAGTTATCATGGGCAATCTGACTGTTCTGTGTGCCCCATACAAAGCAGAGTGTGATGAACTGTATTGTAACACATTCCTCCTAAGAAACACATTCCACAATTCACACAAAAATATGTGAATTGTGCCACAGTAGCCCTTTTGTCTATGGTTTTGGAAACCAGATGAGGGTAGCCTTTTAGCCCTCATGCATCAATAAACTTTAAGTCTAACACTCTCTCACTAGTACGCCTACATGTTTTGTCCATACATGTTTCAGAATTGCTTGGACCCAGTCATCTGGCATGAATGAGGCCCACAACTCAATGAATGCAGCTTGTTTTTTGCTGATTTCACACTGCATGGTGGAAAAAATATATGAATCTACACATGATTTGTAGTGCTGTAAGAGGAAAGTTTGATTTATTATTATTTCATTTATTATTTTTACTAAAAAAAACTGTAGCAGTCACCTGCGGAGGCAACATATGGAATGTTTGTTAATTAACCAGTTACATACTGCATTCAATGTTTAGAAGAAAAAAAAAAGAATCAAATTATTCCATTTTTGTCCAAACATATGAACTCTGTGTCACTCAATGATCAGAAATGTCTCTCATCGGCACACATCTCTGCCTGAACATTTTCTTTGGCCACTTAGAAGTGATTCCCTACTCTGAAACACATGTAAATATACAATTTTGTCCAGATATTGGAGTTGGGCAGGGAGCAGAGGTGGGCAGTGTAGCCAAATTTTTTTACTCAAGTAATAGTAGCAGTACTTCAAAATAATATTTCTCAAGTAGAAGTAAAAAGTAATCATCCAAAATATTACTCAAGTAAGAGTAAAAAAATATTTGGTGAAGTACTAAGTAACTGTTTCATCGTAATGTCCAATTTATTATTATTATTTTTTTTTAGAAATTATGTAAGCAGCCAGACAAAATGATAAAATAATTTACACATTTTGACATTTCCAAATAATAAAATAAATTAAATAAATGTAATAAAATAAATGCATAAAACTAAATATCTTTGCAAAATTGCAACTTAGGAACAAGAAACACAGATTTCCTAATCTTAATTTTCACAACAAAGATTTTGAATCTAATACAGTACCTACTGTAGGTTATACATGTATGTTTAAACTTTGTAAACCATTTCCCATGTAAGATATTCACATGATATTCACATTCAGGTGACCTCCAAATGGCTCAGCAGATAAAAAATAACATTAGAACATGTACAAGAGGTCTGGTAGATCCACTGGATGAATTTCTCAGGCAAAAATAAAGAGTATTGTAGAATAAACGGTTAGAAAAGTAACAAACATAGTTATAATTACCATCTTCTACCCTCTGTCTCTGCAGTTCTGAAAATAGAAAACAACGTTATTAGAATAGATTGTACTTAGATGCTTGTACAGGAGTCTGTTTAATATATTATTATTAGGGCCCAAATAGTGTGTGAATGACCCTATTGATTTTCTAAGAATCTTTTTTCCCATCATTTTGGTCTTTTTAGCTGTCTTAACAAAAAATTGCCAAACAGGTTGTAATCTGCTACCATTAGGAGGCCTGAGAGTCTGGGCCCCAGGCATGGCTCGGGGCCCTCAGGGTTCCTCACATGATATTTTGCTGCATAGCTCATGCACACTTGCACATATTCAGGGGAAACCCAGTACACATTTAGAGCTCATTTGAGCTGAAGAACTTTTGCACACATGTCATGGGCTCAGCTCAACAGGAAGTCAGTTATTTTGCCTCGTTTGCAAAACGCACCTGATGTATTTTTATATACTCCTCCTAGGGGATTTATACGATCACCACCAAACCGGACTTATGTGATATAAAGACAATAAGGATGCAAAATTGCAGAGGGATTTTTGATTTCACAAATGGGTCAGCCATGATAATGCCGAACTTATGCCGAAAAGTGGTTAATAACTTTGTGTGACATTACATAGAGAGACATTATATTGAGCGACACATTCAGTGACAGTTACATCACACTGTGTAACATCATAGTGTGATGCTTTTTTTATTTACCATGATAATCTAGATATCGTACAAAAACACAGATTTAAATTTAATACATTTGAAGTTTTCTATAGTAACTTAAAAAGTGTAGCTACAAATATGAAGTCAGCACAGTCAATCCCACTAATTATCATTTACAGACCCCCAGGGCCGTACTCTGAATTTCTCTGTGAATTTGCAGATTTCCTCTCAAACCTTGTCATCTCTGTACACAAAGTGTTAATTGCTGGAGACTTTAATATTCATTTTGAGAATCCAGAAGACCCTCTAAGAACAGCATTTATGTCCATACTGGACTCGGTAAAAGTAAATCAATTTGTAGTAGGACCCACTCATAAAGCAGGTCACACTTTAATATTAAGTGATTTAATATTATTCTTCGGTTTAAGTATAAGAAATATAACGACAATTCCACAGTCTGAAGCTATCTCAGACCACTGTCTTGTCTCAATTAAAATGTGTTATAGTAATAATGTTCACACAGCGCTGCGCTACCACATTAAACGTACATTCACATCAAATACCACACAGAGCTTTATCAATAATCTCCCAGAGTTATCAACTTTGATTGGATCGTCATCTGACTTCACAGAACTCGATCAGGCGACCGAATATTTAGAGTCAACATTTCCTTATACCTTAGGTAATGTAGCTTCAGGCTTTTAAACAGACAATTTAAGTTATACGGATGATAAACTAAGCATACAACATCAGAACCTGTGGGTTCTTTACTTTACTCCCCTTGAAGAGAGTGAACTAATTTCACTCATCTCTTTTTCAAAATCCTCAACCTGTGAATTAGATCCTATACCGCCCCATTTTCTCAAGCAGATAGTACCAGCAATAACAGAACCCGTGTTGAAAGTAATTAACTTTTCACTCAGCAGTAGGTATGTTTCCAAATCCTTTAAATTAGCAACTATTAAACCACTAAATAATAAACCTGACCTCGACCCTTGTCATCTGTCCAATTACAGGCCGATATCAAACCTCCCCTTTATCTCCAAGATTCTGGAAAAGATAGTAGCGCAGCAACGACAGTGTCCTCCATAATTATTGCACCCCCGGTTAAAATGTGTTCTTTAGCTTCTAAAAAATTCAGTTTTGTTCTAAATAACATAGGACCACAATGGAAAAAAACAGAAAATTCCAACCTTCAATTCAAGTGCATTTATTCAGTAGAAAAAAAAATCCCACATTAAGAAATAATTCTTTTACATCAAATCATGGGTGCCACAATTATTAGCACCCCTGATGTTTAATACTTTGTACAACCCCCTTTTGCCAACAAAACACCACCTAATCTTCTCCCATAATGTTTCACAAGATTAGAGAACACAGAAAGAGAGATCTTCGACCATTCCTCTTTGCACAATGTCTCTAAATCATCCAGTGACCTGACTCCTCTCCTCTGCACTCTCCTCTTCAGCTCACTCCACAGGTTTTCAATGCGGTTGAGGTCTGGGAGGAGCTTGATTTGGTGTGGTGATCCATTTCTGTGTAGATTTGGCCACATGTTTTGGGTCATTATCTTGCTGAAAGACTCAGTGAAGACCCATCTTCAGCTTTCGGGCAGAGGCCACCAGATTTTGCTTTAATATGTCCTGGTATTTCAAAGCATTCATGATTCCATGCACCCTAACAAGGTTCCCAGGGTCTCTGGAAGAGAAACAGCCCCACAGCATCACCCATCCTCCCTCATACTTAACAGTGGGCATGAGGTGCTTTTCTGCATGGTGTTCCGCTATACCCACTTAGAGTGTTGGTTGCCAAAAAGCTCTATCTTGCT
>JAAGKR010002674.1:55477-73389 GCA_011419295.1 Clarias macrocephalus | reverse complement strand
GTCTTTATCATAGCTGTAATAAAACATTTGTATTTTTATTTTACCCACGTCTCTTGCCTTCTTATTTGAGAGAATCGAACCTGTGTGCTTAAATTGCTCCTTTTTTTGGGATTGAGTATTGTTCCCTAGAGTTAATTTCTAGGGTGGCGTAATCGGATTATTTCACTGGTATACTGTTTAACAATTGTACTGCTCCCGCCACGCACACAGGCACACAGGCACACAGGCACACAGGCACACAGGCACACAGGCACACAGGCACACAGGCACACAGGCACACAGGCACACAGGCACACAGGCACACAGGCACACAGGCACACAGGCACACAGGCACACAGGCACACAGGCACACAGGCACAGGTCCTTGAAGACAAAAAGATTTTCAAAGATGTTCCCATAGCGTTTTCATGCAGCATCGCGTGTAGCTTTTGAAAGGGAACTTAATTTCTGCATGATTGTGAAAGATCACTTAAAGTTTAAGACAATGTTTAAGAAAAAGTAGGGGCTTTAAAAAACCCTAATCTGTGAGGCTAATTGAGCAAAAAAAAAAAAAAAAGCTACAATTTGCTAGGAAGCATAAAGAATGGACTGTGTAGGTCATGTGGTCAGAAAAGTCCAGAGTGATGGGTGGATCAGGGTAACAAAAGCAGTTGATGAAGTGATGCAGACATCATGCCTATGACCTGAAGGTGCACTGGAGAAGACAGGTCTGTCTCTCCCATCATCAATACAAGATCTTCGACAGAAATTAATGCAACTTTGGATATAAATAAATGTTGTAAAATTGCATAAGCTTACAGTATATAAATAATGCCATGGCATGCCGTAATCAAAGCAAAGGGCAGGCCAGTTAAATATTAGGCTATGCACCTTTTTTTTTTTTGCCGGGAAGTGTATTTTGTGAATTATTTAGAGTCACATTGTTAGTGACTTAAATGGGTAAACTAAGTTTTAGTTACAGTGGAATACATCAAACTCGTAATGAGATTACTAAAACTGTTCAGCAGTAGTGTAAATGTTAACTATATACATGTTCATACATGTTGGTGATTTATTTGCACTTAATTCCTTAAAGCACACACAAAATTAAATACAGAAGAGAAGATTGTGGTTAAATTGTATTAATATTTATCTTCAGAGTAAAAGTAACGTGAATAATAAAATTAAAAATCATTCTTACCTGCAAACCTCTCCATCTTTTTAAACTCTAGGAAATATAGGAATAATTTAATTAAGCAATTATGTATATTAGTGAATCTATATACAGTTACAGTAGATTAAACAAGCTATAAGAGCAACATAACATGTTCATACTAAAATAGTAAAAAAAAAAAAAAGAATTATAGTAAAAAGTACAAATAAATTGAATAGTGGGCCAAAGTCCTCTTTTCAGATGAAAGTAAATTTTGCATTTCATTTGGAAATCAAGGTCCCAGAGGAAGAGAGGAGAGACACAGAATCCAAAATGCTTGAGGTCTAGTGTAAAGTTTGGTAAGTCATGTCATCTGCTGGTGTTGGTCCATTGTGTTTTATCAGGGGCAAGATCAGCGCTATTATTTTAACGCTCACCAGTTCAGTTTCGTTTATGTCACTAACTTTGTGATTTGATTTGAGATTGTTGCCTGCTGCATTCAGCTGTGGTGAAGGTACTATTATTATGCTTTATAAATAAAATTTATAATAATAATAATTATTATTATTGCCATTTTTCACTATAATAACCTAAACAAATTAAAACACTTAACAGTGTCTTTATTCAATAAGCAATATTAAGCAGGTCATAGTGGAGCAGTGAGAGTAAGGGCTGGGACGAGCTTTTGAGAATCATGCTAGTGCTAGATTGATTCTCAAAAGTTGAATGTTGTACTTTCTTTTTTAAGTCAGTTCCCTTGCATGATAGAATGTTTTACCGTTTTGTGTTTTGCCCTAATATAATTGTTTATTCTAACATAATATTTTCTTGGATTTGTCTCTATAATGAATATGCAGCATGAATGAGCAGTAACACTGATTTCTGTGCTGAGATGCCCCAGACCTGGCTCAGCTGGGAGTGTAGTGTGAAGCACTCTGAAACACACACTCTCTACTTACAGTTCTTCAGATATTTGAAAAACATGTTCAAGTTCTAGTGTAATTACCAGCTTCCAGCTTCTGTCTCTGCTGCTCTAAAAACAGAAAATATCAAAATATTAATATTAGAAACATTACAGTAAAGAACTCAAAGGCACTGATACTTAAGCGTACTAGTGATGTAACCTGTAGTGTGATTAATTCCTTTGTAAGTGTAACCCAGCTGGAAATATAGGGTTAAAATATAAACTATATACTGCACCTGCGTTAAGTCATAGAAATACAATTATTATTTTTTTTTTGGCAGTTAAATGGATTTTAATCAATATTTACCGTAAGTTTAGAGTGCAGCGAATGGGAGTTGTGCGGAGCAGTGCAGCGGTAGGAGAGAACAAGCAAGAAAAAAAAGTCGAGTCGTACGTTAACCGTGCTAAACAGTTATAAACTCTTGTTCGGAGTTAAGTGAAGGAAGATGGAATTAAAAGAAGGTGAAGAAAGCCCCACACAGACGGTGTCGAGCATGCGGAGTGCTGTTTTCTTGAGTCGCGGTACTTCTTTGATCTCGGTAAGTTAGCGCGGTACGGCTGTTAATCAGACCTGTGTTTAGCATTGCTAGTGGATTCAGTCATGCGTGCTGTAACAACGCAGCATCATTGTTGAGCGGTAGTTACCATTCTGTATGTTACAATATGTTGTATTATCTATGAACGTAGGTATGTGAATATTGTTTAAAGTATGTTAAACAAGATGAGTGTTACTGAGTGCTTGTTAAATCCTACAGTGTAAGTAAGCATTGACCGATCTGGGAATTTTGAACAATTGAGTGTAACATTAATCGAGTGAGTACTTGCATATTAAGTTTGTTCCCTGAGATTTTGTGCTTATACTATGTTGTACAACAATAAGAAGACTTTAATTATGAGTCAAGAAAAATTATAAAGAGCAGAAACATGTTATGGTCCTGTCGTAAATGCAGGTCAGGTCTTTAGAGAGTGAGAACAATGTCGACGTCTGCTGCGAGGATCTACAGAACCAGAGATGGCGAGCCACCAGCTGATCTTTAGGGAATTCAGCAGCTACGCAGCAGCTGAGTGAGAAATTATTGGGGTAGGGGGGTGCCAAATCACTTGGAGTGGCATCTATATACCTACATACACCATTATAGAAAAGGAACTGAGGAACACTCCATCGGGAGGGACAGAGACTGATTAGGAGAGTGATCACTGAATCTTTTATTTTGTTTAAAGGCCCATTTTTGTTTGTACTGTAATTATATTGTGTATTCTAAGCCAATTAAGATTCTAACTGTACAATTTACTAATTGTGTGGCGTATTTCTGTTGCATTAGAAAACTCCGCTCCTTCCGAACCTAGACAGAGACGTGTGCTCATAGAGTGGGTTACATAAGGTATTGCCTAATGCTGTGTAGTGACAAGATTTAGGTTTCTTTGTTTTTTGAATGTTTAATAAAACCTTGTATTGCTTTTTTTCTGCATAAAGATAAAGTTAACTTATTGAAGAGATGATTGCAGAAATATGTTTGACATTTTGCTTACCACCTTATTATTATTAATTTACTAATTCAATAATAATTAAGTCTTTATGCTGCCTTACATTTTGCAGAACTGAACATGTTACCAGTCAGTTATGGGCTCTTAAGTATTTCATGTATTGTGACTTACAGTATATTTGCATTTCTATTATTTTAAGAATACTTGTTTAAAGCTGGATATGTGACCTGAACTGCCTGTAATTTAGTAATATTTTCAGTAAGCATTAAAAGGCCTTTCTGTTTATAAGTTTGCAGACAACCAACTATCATACCTATATGTGCTTTTTAAACATTCCATTCCATATTTAGTCACTCTTTCCTAACTGAGCCCAGTCTTCTGAGAAGGCTTCTTTCTAGATTTTACAGTGTGGCTACTGGGTTGTATCATTCACGTACAAGACTATTAGCAAGGACAGGCACTGAAATCAGTTCTTACAAATACGTACTAGTGCACGTCAAACCATGTCATTGTGAAGGTTCCTTTGTACATGGGGACATTGCCAAGCTGGAACAGATTTCGGTCCTTTAGTACCAGTGACAGTGGGACTCACTCATAGTTGGGGCAGTGGTGGCTTAGTGTGTTAAGGCTCTGAGTTATGGATCGGAAGATCGGCGGTATGAGCCCCAGCTCCTCCAGGTTGCTGCTGTTGGCCCCTTGAGCAAGGCCCTTAACCCTGTCTGCTCCAGGGGCGCTGTAAAAATGGCTGACCCTGCGCTCTGACCCCTACTAACAAGAAGCTGGAATATGCGAAGAATAAAGAATTTCACTGTGCAGTAATGTATATGTGACCAATAAAGGCTGACTTAAATTAATCTTAAGACTTGTTCACACAGTTTCTAGGTAATTGTGTGCTCCCAAAATTGTGATGTGACAGTTGGTAATAATAAGAATGTAATATAAATTGATGAAAAGGGAAATGCCCTATGCTAGCTAACCAGCTATTCCTTTTTGTTCTAAATTTTCTCTGATGTGCCAAGGATTTTTTTTCGAAGCCTTAAGAAAAAAGAAAAAAAGCTTATGCTTTCTTTCAGAAAGGTATTTTTTTTTAAATCTTTGTGATAAGAGTAGTGATAATATAAGACAAGATTTAATTAGACCGTACTAAAGATGACTATGCAGTATGAACTACAATATTACCTAAACCTGGAGAGCAAGTATTTTTTTTTACCTTTTTTGTGACAAATGACTGCTGTTACAATCAATCCAACAGCAATAAAACATGCTGAAACTGAGATGCCGACATTCCACTTCCAAGAACGAAAGACTTCCGCTAAAATGAAAACGCATTAACACATTACAGACGCAGTATATAGAAAATATTTTGCTCTATGCATATTATGTGCATATTTAATTACCATCTAAAAGTCTAAGAGCTTATTTATTTTAATGTATCATTAAGACTTACTGTTAATGATGACCTCTGTCTCCATCATATGATCGGTTTGTTGAAATCTGCAGTAAAATTTGTTGGAGTCACTATAATCTTGAACAGTGATGCGGCGTTTAAGATTGAAGCCCTCAGTGTCTCTGTGTGTCTGTGTCTCTTCAGCAGGCAGAGGGGCTCCTTCTCTGTCCAGCCACAGCACATCGGGTTCAGGGTTCCAGCCTCTGGACTCACACACTAGATTAATCCCTCCTGAGTTATCATAACTCTCCATCGTGATCACCGGGTGACTTCCCTGAGCTACAATCAGTAATGACAATTAAATCCTCCAAATCTTTTGACAAAATAAGAAAGTTCTGTTTTATGACTGTAAGAGCATGAGTTATAACGCTTCAAACCTTCTGGTGCAACAGTGAGCAATGACGACAAATAAAGCTTGCAATCACAATCAATGACAAACAATTCAACCAAACATCACGATTTGAGCTTTCTCTCATTTCATTTCACACACAAAAAACACTATTAAGAGGATGAGTGTGCAGATTTAAGAAGCATTTGAGCATTTCAAACAGTCTGACTCATCATGGACCCACCCGATGGTGTTAATGGAACTTATGTATTCTTTTTCTCGGTTCATTTCTGTTCTTGGCCTTGTGATTGAAGTTCTGTACACTGTGCCCACATCAGTCTCTATCATCATCCAGTCATTTCCTTCAAGGTCTCCCTTTCTGATTTGACCCATTTATCATTCCAAACATCACCACTTTTATCAACTGATTGTGATTCATCCTATAGATGTGACCAAACAAGTTAAGTTTCCTGCCTATTGCAGTCTGCTAAAGTCTGTGTCTGTCCAATACATCTTTTATTTCATTGTTTGATATCATCTGGTTTTATCTAATATGCAAGATTCAGCAATAACACTTTATTCCAAATTACAATATTATGTCCATGTAAGTCTTCTTGAGTGTGTATTTTTGCTTGAGTACCATAGTACACTGAAGATGCAGCTTTGTAGCTTACACTTCATATTTAGATTTATTTGCTTTTTTACCATATAAGATTAAGATTAGCCATTGCTTTGGGAGCCTTCTCAATTATTTTCCGTATTTCAATACTATTTCATCACTCAATACGCTTCCTAAGTAGGTAAATTCTTTCACATTCTCTGTTTCCCAATTATTCAATCTTAATTTTCTTTTCAAGTCCGTTTCATCAAACACGTTTTTGTTTTTACAAATGTTCATTCTCTATCCTGACATCTTGCTAACCTTTTGTAATACAGTAGGTCCAAATTTTACTGCAACAAGTCTTGTTTTATCTCGTTCAAGTCCATATCATCTGCAAATCCCAAGTTATTTACCAATTCTCCATGCACTGATATGTTTGCATTTGTGTCCTCCAAGACCCATTCAAGTAGACAACAAATGCACAAGAAGAAACTGGATCTCCTTGCTTTTTCCCCAACATACATTTGAACCAATCTCCTAGCACCTTATTAATTCTCACTGCAGATATGTATTTTCCAATACTGTAATCAATATCTCTGACCACCCATAAGATTTCAGTGTGAAAAAAAAAAAAAAACTGGTGGTTTCCTCCTTGCACACTCACAGGCTTCTATACCAGGGCACTTTGGAGAGCTTCCTGACAAGTAGAATCACTCCTGGACAAGGGCCCTTAAGTGCTATTGCAGTCGAAATGAATTGGCCTCACCAAGTATGGGGGCCTAATATATTAGATTTTCAAATGCACAAAATTTGTAGTGTTCCTGATCCTGGTACAGAACCAGTGCTGTACAGGGTTACAAAAGCACTACAAATGGCTGTTTGAGGGCTGCAGAATATACAGTACCATTGCATGAGACAAAGCAATGGATACTGTCAAGGACCCCTATCATCTACAGTACATCACCCTCTATTTTCAAATTCTTTTCACAGAGCACCAAAGTAAAAATACTGTAACAAGCAATGTTAAGAGGGGGGGAAACAGTATTCAGTTAAACGTATACCAACAATACAGAAATTAAGAAATAGAAATGGAACTTACCTTTAACAAAGACTTGAACAGCAATGTCATCAGACGAGGATTTATCCTCAATTAGACACGTATATTCTCCTTCATCAGAGACTCGGATAGCAGAGAGTTTAAGTGAAGCGTTGCCTTTCTGTAGTTCGTCTTTGAACAATGATGTTCTTCCAATGTAGGACTTTGCTTGCTTTTCATTTCTGTCTTGATGGTCCTTATAGAGATGAACTGCTGAGACCCCTGCTTCTAGTTTGAACCACTCCACTGTCATGTCCACAGCACTGGTATTGGGATTGATGAAACAGGAAAGAACCAGATCTTCACCAGCTACAGCATAAAGAGGAACTCCTGGACCAAACACCTTTAAACTCTCTGTATTGTGGAAAATGCAATATAATATTGTATATTAGTATATCTGTGTCTGTAACAAGACAAGCCTTAGTTGCTGTTTTAGCCCCCTTTATCAGCAACTGTAACAAAATGTTTCAGAAAACTCAAGTTCAGTCTTTCGCATTTCTGTGAAAGAATTTTGGCCTGGTTTGATTTTGTTCTAATATTGCTTAAATTCATCCACATTGGAAGGCATTCCAACATGAACTGCCAGGTTAAGGTCTTGCCACAGCTACCTAATGGAATGCTAAGTCAGAACTAGGTTGTGTATATTACATAAGAGTTGAAACAAGAACCAATTATGTCTAACAAATTTGTACAATAAAAGAAATCAGGGTGAAATCATCTTTCAGAACAGGAATAAATGTCAGCTTATTTTCACCTGGTTTATAAATAATGCATTTATTTTCACATAACCACACCCTTGATAATGGTAAGCAGTTTGTTTGCAGCGAGCACTTGTTTGAGACATGCTGTTCTAGTGGCTGAATCTAGTGAATCATATGATTATGATCATATGATCAAATTATTTATAGTTTCACAGTCATAATTAATAAGTTAATGTTTTTGTAATGTACCAATATTCAATCAAAATTAAAAAAGAGGCAAAAATAACAGTTGATGAAAACATACATGTAAATATACATACTGTACTATAGAACTATAATGATACAGAATGAGATGGTGTCTCTGTATAAAGGTTTGGAACAGAAAAAAGATGAAAATATGAGGTCAAAATATGAGGAGCAGGTAAAGAAAGCTAGGATAAGGGCCTTCTTTAAGGGACACCATGGACACTTCAGGGGTCACCGGATTGAAAGTGGCAGATTAAATCAGACAATATTGTTGAAGCAGTGGTATAGATTTACAGGGACAGTTCTAATAAAGACTACACTTAATTCAGGTACTGAGTGTGTTGATCTAACAATTTTTAAACTACAGTTTTTTCTCCAAATGATTTTTGTTCCATAGTCAATGGTTTATGTTAAAATTTCATTTGGTTCAGGACAGTATTAAAAGGAAGGCACCTTTCTATTTTGAAGGACAAAGTTCTTATTGTTTGTTCCTTCAAGAGACTCATACTTTTGATTTTGACGAGACTTTTTGGACTAATTAGTGTGGCGTCAAGATTCCCTTTACTCACAGCCAAAACAAAACAAAATTAAAATAGAAAATTGGAATAGAAACTTTGCTTCCCACAACACAGCACACATATTTAAATCTCTCTGGTGTATCAGAGATCTTTTCATCAGCTGATACATCACTTCAATCTGATTCTCCTGAATGTATTAAGAGAAGCAGATACAGAACCTCAAGAAAGAAACAATACTTTTCCTTACAATTCTGTTCATCTCAGGCCAGATAATGTGTGAGTATTGCAGATTGTATAGCATGTTATACACTCACTCACTAATCGTATATACTGCTTTTTTCTGTAATGGGGTCACAGGGGGCCTGAAGCCTATCCCAAGACACTTAGGGTACACGGTGGGGTACGCCCTAGACGGGGTGCCAATCCATCGCAGGACACACGTACACACACTACAATTTGGTAATAAAAGTTGGCCTAATCTGCATGTCTTGCAAGAGGAAACTGGAGTACCCAGAGGAAACCCATCAAACACAGGGATTTTGTCAGCATCGTTTTTGTCAGAAGGAAAGTTAGAGCATGTTCCAAAATTTTGCCATACCACTCTATATATTAATGCTTTGTTAATGCCTTGGTATCAACTCATGAACGCTGTTATTGAGTTATTATTGATTTTATGCCCATGTATGGAGTCCTTGTTGGTTTTTATCACCTACTTACCTGTTTGACAGCATTCGGCAGACAAAAATGAATGACAAAATTAACAAAGTCATGATTAAACACATGATTGAAAGATATATTACATGTTAAAGTCTGATTCAATGGGATGGGATAACACACTTGACTAAGAGAGAATCCTAAAAAACATGCAATATCATGTGTAACATATGACAGCTCCAGCATACACTCATATTGCCGAAGGTCAGAATCAAGTCACAAAATAAAAACAGAAATAAACAGATTTGACTTAATGCTCACATCACGGGCATTTTCACTTTGATTATTTCATTTAATAAAGAATGGCAACTTTTGAAAAGCAGACGAAATCAATAAAAGTACCCCTGAAAAAACAGGTGGAGGCCACCCCTTTGTCTTCTTTATTTTCACTAAGCTGAAATATAGTTGCTAAATAAATGATGCCTTTTACAAAGTGAAAAGTCACGCCATGTGAGCAGCTTTATTTGTCATAATACACTGAGATTTCAAAAAGACAACACCAACAAATACAAAAACATAGCATAGCATAATGAGGTCATTGTTTTAACTCCTCCGTAATAGTTTGTAATAGACATGTTAGTGTTTTAATTTCTGTATATGACTGTAGCGTCGTTCCCAGTTTCATTATCATTTATTTAGGGCTCAGTAGAACATACTTAAATTCCTTGAAGGCCGATTATTGAAATGTTATGATGTCGATAACATGTTCTTATTGTGCGTATTGCTCGTGCCAAAATGTGCTTTGGAGACGTTTTCATGTCCTTACGAATTTGTTTCCATTGTTAATGGCTTGATGGGGGGTCACTATGCTTGAAGAATTAACCACCTGCAAGGTCTTCAGAGCCGATTATAAATCAGGAGAGGTCTGTAGCTAATTCGGCTTAGTTAAATGGGGGCCTGAGGACCTGCATATACCAACTTATTTAGTAACTAGCTGAAGTACCCGTCATGGACAGGAAAAGAGTTTGTAAAAATAATTAAAACGTTAAAGCTAAAAATGGGCAAATCAGCCTAAATCTAATCAGTGGTATTGTTTGAGGCTGAAGCCCATGTACAGTACATGTCTGCCTGTCTTTCTGTATAGCAGAACTCTCTGCCTAACTTATTACTAGAAAGAAATACAATTTTGTAGGGTTGAGTATCTTAAACTTTGTTTACTCAAAAAAGTAGTTCGGATAAAGATTTTGTCTTAAACAGTGATGTTCTTCCAATGTAAAACTGAGCCTGCTTTTCATTTCTGTCTTCATAATCCCTATAGAGATCCTCTCATGAATCCTCTACATATAGATTTAAAACCTCCACTGTCGTGTAAACAGTGTTGTTGTTAGGTTTCAGAAAACATGCGGACATGGAAACATGAGGAGCTTCGGGACAAACCACCTTTAAATGCTTTGTATTGTGGGGAAAAAAAGCCCAGCAAATACTGTACAGTATGTCACTATTTTTGTAACAAGTGACTGTATTTAATTACACCTTATTAGTGAACACGTACAGTAAGTAAAACTGGACTTAATTTTAACATTTCTTCAGGTTTGCTATAACTAACAATAGATACATTGATCAAGGCAATAACAATCAGGGCAGTCTTTTTAAAAATCCTGTAATACATATGTATTTAAAATGAAGTTGCCAAGAAGGACATATAGAGTACTCATATGTATCAGCTATCGAAGACTATCACATGTTTCCTCTGAACCACGTGACGCCCGCCGACCGCATATTTTCTGGATGTAGAGCCGTGATTAATGTGAGAGAGCTATGCTAATGCCTCTCATACCACCCCGCTGAGAGAGCTCGGCCAATCAGCTCTCTGAAGGGCCCTCAGCTGCAAGAGGCTCAGCTGCAAGAGGCTGCAGCATCACCCAGGAATCAAGCTTGCGATCTCCAGATGATACGGCAAGTGCTTCACCACCTCGCCACTCGGGGGCAACAGCTGCCATTTTTGATCATTCTATTTTTTTCATGTCCAGCACCAAAAATAAACCCCATTTTAGAGCAATTTTCATTAAAACCTTGAAAACCGCTTGAAGGACTGTTTATTCAAGAAACAATGAAAAAATGTCTCTGTAAGCTGACAGGAGGGGCAGCAATCAGACACCATAGAGTTCATTTTTGCTACCAGGCTGTTTGTGGCCAGCGCTCCATGTAGAATTCTCCATTGCAGATCACTAATCCTATTATATAATGGTGCTTTGTAAAAAACCCTCCAGGCAGGTTTGCACTCATCATACACCCAGTTTCTTTCTCCATATAGTGTCGTGTTTCACGCTCAGCCATTTCTTATTCAAGGCCTTCACGCAAAATCTGTACAGTGTTTTTCTTTTATCATGTATAGGTTTGTATTAGCAGTAGTATTAAAATTTAACAGTGCCCCAGTTAGTCAATTACTTCCATGTTGAGACTGAATTCAGAAAATGAATCCATTTCCTCAGGAAAGCATGATCAGCTCCTTATCGCCCTGCGTTTTCATCCACGAATTGAGCAGGTCTCTTGTACAGCGACTAGATCTCAGATGGAGAAAGAGCGGCTACTGCCTCTGTGTGAAACTGGTTCCTGCAACATTAACTATGTGTTTAAATTTGATAACTCCAGTTGAGCATGACCTGTGCTTTAGTCTCGGCTTGCTGCAGTCCTCGACGTTGAGTTTGGACCCGTGGATCAGCGGACCCCTTAAGCATATAAACGAACAATTAAAAACAGGGCGTCATCTATCTCCAGGTGTACTTAGAATGTAACTTGTTAGTGGTCTCCACAAATCATAATCACCTTCTATGAGGTAACACTGGACAAATTGTATTTTCAAAACTGTTAATCTCGGCCTTTTAAGGACCTGAATCCTCTCAGGTCCTGTAGTTGATTCTGACCACCATTAATCTGTCTTGCACTATTGTTTTCAAAACTTCTGATAGGAAGTTTTTGGAGAGCAGGATTGACACTTCTTCATTGGATTTCCTAACAGAATGGTTGAAAATAACTTCTCCATCTCACTCCTTTCCAGTCAGTTTCATTTAAAATATCACTGTGCATTTCTTGGATAAAACTCACATTTATGTTTTTTAACTTTAATAATTTAAACATATGAGCCTTTTTTTCTCCTATATTTGGCCACATTTACAGTGGCAAGGAATGGCAAGCTGATTACAGCGGCAACCTTTTGGAATTTCTTGGTCTTGGTTTTCTGCATTAATTTGTCATGAAATATGATCTTCATCTAAGTTAAAAATATTGACAAATATAATGCGCCAATAATAATAGTAATGTAAAAAAAAACAGATCTTTTATGTTTTTATTGAGAACAACCATATAGCGCTCGTGGAAAAAGTCTGTGAATCCTTAAGATAATTACCTGAAAAAAAACTTAATGGAGTCAGGTGTTAGGATACCTGTGGTCTTGTTAGGAAAATTAGTTTGGAGATTTGGACTAGAGCTACATGAACTGAAAAACCACTCAAACCTTGCTCCATGCAAGAAAAACACACTTATGTGAATCATGCTTTGCCAAAATAGCATTCAGAGGATGTATGATCAACAGTTGTTGATTTACTTAAACCTGGAAAGAGTTACAAAGTGATTTCAATTCAGGAGTCTACACTTAGACAAAATCAGTGCACGTGTATACATTTTTCCAGCATGTTTTTTTTTTCCAGAAAACGTTGTCAGAGAAATGTTTCAGCCTAGCTGCTTTCAGCACAGCTCCCCTCCTCGTCCATGCTGGACCACTGCTCCCTTCTTAGCCTTAGAGCCTTTTGTGTCAGATGTTTGCTTTCATCACTGTCTAAAATTTGGTCTGTAGCAATTGGTAGGACAGGTTGTCCTGCTGTAGCATTATCCATACGCTTCAATTTCTTTTATGTTATTTTGACTGAGTGCTGTGGATGTTTTGTCTTGTTTTTTATTTATTATTTTTTTTTAATTTCTCCCACTTTGGTCCATCTCTACAATATCAGTCTGCTCTGCCCAAGTCATTATGTCTCCTATAACCTCTTCTCTCCTTGTAATTTTCTTTTCAATAACTTTTTTCACTTTTTCAATCTCATCAACAAAGATTACTATAGCACTGTTTATAAGAGCTGCAGACTTAATGCTGCTGTGATGAACAACTGCGAGTACAACATCATCTACCGAACACGAAAACCTAGGAGAGATTTTAATGCCATGTTTATGTGTTAATCGAGTGTACGCCATTTTAAAACAATGAATAATGTCTGATGACCCACAAGTGCTAGGCGACTGCCAAACATCATGCACAAATCCACTGAATCTGCACTATTTACACACCATGCTCACCACCCCACTCACTCCCAGCATGCATTCAGAGAGAGAGAGAGAGAGATTTCATACCTGATTTAGCTTCCATGAAGCTGGAGAGAATCAGGACAGTCACATATAAAAACATAATACCTGAAAGAAAGTTCACCATTATTAGGTCATAAGTAATGTTCAACAAATTATATTAGGTGTTAGCATATCAGGGGGCCTGGTATTTTAAGAAGTATAAAACAATAGATTTTTCCTGAATTAAAGATTAAAATATGTTGTACAAAAAAAGTGATTATGTGCTGATTATAATATTAATATTACAGGATAGATGATTGAATAGAATGAAAGGTGTTGGTTAATTTCATTGTTATACAAAAGTGCTATACAAATAAAAACTGAATATAATTCAATTTACCAGCCAGTTCAAATACATCAGTGCTTCTTCTGAATTTCTGCACTCAAAAATCACAGGTGACCACTGACGAGGCCAAGGCACTAAAACCTGGGCTTGTTAATTAGTTCTCTCGTGCATATGGCCGTATCAGAGCCGTGCTGATATCCAGTACTGTGTGGTGTGCTGTGGTCTACGCCACTTTATATGTTGCCCATGTACAGAGGCAAGAATGTGTACACACACACCAGATTTTTTTTCAGCCCATAACAGACAGATATCAGACTGTGAGGAACTATTCGTTTAATTCGAAAGAAAAGGGTACAGAACTAGAATCACTTAATTCACCATTTAAAACCGATATAATGGCCACCTTAAGCTTCAAGGTGTTTTTTTTTTTTCCCAATAGTTAGTCTAAGTAAAACTTATTACCGCTTGATTAACAAATATGCACAGTACACTTATGTAATACAAAAACCTTTTGAACACGATTTAAAAATTTGGAAGACAAACTAACCATTTTGTACCATTAGTTATTAAAAAAGCTGTTAACGGGTCCTTATCTGGAAATCAACGACAAGCAAGTTGTTGTTCTAAAGTCAGTGGAATGAAATTACATAAAAACTGATGGGAAAAACTATTTAAAAAAAAAAAGTCCCTAATTTACTTATTTTAATAACCTTTTTCATCCCCGTCCAGGAAAGTTTAAAAAAATTAATTCCTCATTTTGATTAAATACTTAATCCCTTAGTTTTTTATCATTTTCCCTCCTTCAGCACAGACAGTGAATAATAAGAAACTGAAGGCACAAACAGTGCAGCTAACGGAACAAACGGATTTCTAGTTCTGTTCCTCAAACACTTTCACTTTCACTTAATGTTGAAGTGAATTCGGTGATATAATAATAGGTTATATGGGCTGTTAAACTCAACCCTTAACACCTCCATAAAGATGAGCGATTTATGAGAATACCGACCTTAATTCACGTCTCTTGTTCACAAAACTCGATCAAATATCCCAGGCAACATTTTCCGTCTTTCTTCCTGTTCGGGTTAGCATGTCACGTGACGAAAATGCTGAATAACGACAAGATGCTATCAGTCACTGACAGACACCGATAAACGTGAAATTACACCCGACGCTACAGACAGAACACCGTCTCACAGAAGATTTAGTGGAAGTTCGGCACCGCCTCGGAAGAACACTTACACTCAACACTTTCACTTTCACCTATTATGCAAGACTCTGCGATATAAATGTTTACATGGCTGTAAACCTTTTTCCAATACGACTTCGATCATAATAGTGTGTGATTTATGAGGATACTCACCTTAGCTCAGGTCTCCTGTTTACAGAAATGAACGTAACTTTTCTCCGTCTTCATTTCATGTTAATGTGACGTCCTTTGACGAAATGGTAAATTACGTATAATAACCACAAGATGGCAGCATTCAGCGTCAGAAATGATAGATAGGATATTATACAGGGTGTCCCAAAATTTGACATCATTTGAAATCTGATTATCTGAGTAATTACGTGTCATAGCAAACGAAATTAAATAGGCTTCAATTTGAAAAACTAAGATTTTAGGAATAAAAAGATTTTAAGAACGAAATTAAATAGTCTTCATTTTGAAAAATAAAAGATACAAAAGTACACAAAAGCACACATTCAGTAATTTAAGTTACACTATTTAAATACTGTGTGTAATTGAGGGAAATAATATATTTAGTTAAATTGTGCAGATATTTAAGTAGATTTAGGGTTCCACCCTTATGTCGTTAAAATTAACTATCTGCAGATCAACCCTCTGAGGTTGTCAGATTTTCCTTCAGTAGAAGTGTCTAAAGTTTTTTCAGTAAACGACTGTCTTCAGACACAAGCCCCAAAACAACTGGACTCAACCAATAATTAATATATATTTGAAGAAGAAATTATAGAAAGCATGGAAATAAATTTATAATAGAAATCTAGAACATATTCATATGAACAATTCTAGCTGTACATTTTATATTAATTAAACTGGTGTCTTCCACTCTTCTTATCCTTGTTTCACTTTTTTTTAATATGCATCTTTCGTACTTCTTTCTCCCTAAAGTCTGCAAATGTCAACATAAAGATAAAAATAAAACTTCTGTGTAAACCTGTCCTGATCTTTTTAAATTCTTAATAGTTGTTGTTCTTTCAGCTGCTCCCACCAAAAGGTCGCCGCAGTGGACCAGCTAATAAATAAAGTTTGGGTTTAGCCTTAACCCTAACCCTAACCTAGTGGAAAAATGCCACTGTTTGACTGAAATCAGATACATGAATTAAAGCAAATCTAACATTAAAGCAACTTACATTCAAGTGTCAGAAAGATCCAAATTATGTCCAAGTTAGTGCAAAAGAAACTGTACTGTTTTCCTGCAAATTGTTGATTATGAACCTAAACATTAAACTTTACCAATTTACAGGTGTTTTAGAATAAATTTGAACTTAAAACTTAAATGACAACACAACATGACAACACTGAAATGTTCTTGGTTTAATTAATTGTTAATGACTTTAAGGTTTTTTTTTATTTTTTTTTATTTTTTGTAAAATCGTCAGGTGTCATGCTAACTAACACATGTGATGTACTGTAGCTCTGACTTTTTCTCTCTCCCTGTCCGTCCAAATTCTGTCTTTACTTCGGCTACAGAATTGACCAGTGAAAGTTCTCAGGTACATTCATCATTATCACACTTTATATATCTTTGGGCCGTAATTTGTTCACATTTCAATCACCAACTGCACCAGAGTTCATTTGGAAGTCGACAGAGATCCACATTTTCAAACAGTCTCGGTTTATTTGCAGCGGGTCAGGTGTCAGTGTCCTCATTTGTTCAAGTGAACCACATTAACAGAGCAACTGCACCAGAATTTGTTTTAATCAAACCAAATATGTCACAGTCAAGTTTGAACACACTCTAAGATTCTTATCTCTTTAAATGGAATGTTTCCAAAATGAGACACACCCCTGGCCTTCATCCACGGTTTTATATTTGGAATAACTACTACTACTCTAATACCATTAGGCTTATACATGATCTAAAATTATTTATATCTCATGCTGCACTCGTCATATTACAGATAATAACTGTCTGGCTTCACTTGACCTTTATGTGGACTGGGTTTTGCTGTATAAGGGTAAGTGACTGACCATGTTGACATATTTATGTTTAATGATTTATAATAAGGTAACCATAGCAACATAATATTGTTAGTTAATATTAGTTAATACTGTTGTGATATTGTTCTCATTCAGAAGTCACCATACAGGTCTTCACATATTAGTTTTGACACAGGTTTTTACACCTGATGTCCTTCCTAATACAAATGTCTTGGACTTCATACTAACACAGCAATTTCACTCTATTACTGTAAGTAAATTATTTTTATTATCCCGGTTGTCATTATTTTAAGTTGAGAATGACATTAAAACATTGAAATTCATTTTTGTCTCAATACTTTTGGCCACCAGTGTACATGACCTGATTGAAATGTGAAATATGAAATGTTCTATTGTTAATATCAGGAACAGTACAGGAGTGACGTGTCCTATGACACAAGTTCCTCTGATCACAAAACCACACTGCAGTTTGGATTTAAACATAACTCTGAATGTGCTGAGGGTGAGTTTTAAGTACACACTCCGTATTAGATAAGAATGTGTGTGTGCTGAGGGCAGGGGGGGGGGGGGGATGAGGGAGGATGGCACCCTCCATAAAAAAATAAAAAAAGATAAAAACCATTCTCTCTGTAAAACCACCATCTCCTTCAGATTAATAATGCTGTGTATTATGTACAATTCCTCATGAAAATGAAATATTAAAACTCTCTATATATGATCATTTACGAACTAATAACAGCGATTAGCCAATCAGAATTCAATATTGTAAATGCAAGTTTACATCATTTTTCGCGCTGTTCGCAGTTTCGCAGTGGATAAGAGAACAGTTCAAGCACAGCTTTTGACACATTTCAAAAAGAAGAGAACTGAAGGTATGA
>JAAGKR010002674.1:33845-51130 GCA_011419295.1 Clarias macrocephalus | reverse complement strand
AGTCAGAGGTGTGTGTGTGTGTGTGTGTGAGTCGAGTAAATGTGTTTTTGCATGTTTGTGTTTGGTGTGTGTGTCTGTAAGTAAACATTTGTGATGTGTATGTTAGTATGTGTGTAATGTGTGTGTGCGAAAGAGAGATGTGAGTGTATGTGTGTGTGTGTGTGTGTGTGTGTGTGTGTGTGTGTGTGTGTGTGTGTGTGCGCATGTGTGCGACACAAAGTAACTGACCTCCTGTTGAGTTGAAAAAAAAAAGTTTAATCCGACAAGAGCGTCGTGCACCTATAGTGCTTGGGCCCTAAATAATAAAAAACTGTAGAAAAGTAAACATTTATTTCCTAAAATTTATTTATTCTGACATTTAACAGATGATTAAATGTGTGAGGTGAAAATTCACTCAGTGTTACATACAGGAGAGATGATCAGTGGAGCTGCATTTTTACCTCCTTCATTATAATCAGGACTGAAGTATGGATAGAGTTTCTCAGTGAAAGACTGACCAGTGAAAGAGTAGATATGAGATCTGGAGTTCACATCATAAAAGGAGACCAGACCCTCCTCATAATCCACAAACACCCCCACCTTCTCCACCTTCTCTCTCAGTGTGAGGCGGACAGGGGGACCAGCACCAGCCCAGTACTGATCCTCATTCCTCAGTGCCACAGTCCAGAATCCATCCTGAGGTCTCAGTGTAATCCTCCCCTTCCTGTTAATTTTCTCTCTCACGACTCCTAAAATCCACTTAGTTTTCCCGCTGACCTGCACCTCATAATAAAATCTCCCTGAGGAGAAACTCTGCTTTGCCAGAACAAAAACACAATAATCAAACCTCTGTGGTGTATCAGGGAGATTCTGTCTCTCGTCTCCGTCTCTCACTTGTTTTCCATCAGCAGACAGGATGAGAAATGGATTTGCTGTATCAGGATCCAGAGTCACATCCACTGAGAGACACAGAGTGAGATGTGAGTTTCAGGTAAAAACAATAAATCATCATCAGTGGATCAGATTCATTAGGATTTGTAGAAAAGTCTGTACGAGTCTGTCAAAGTCCAGAAATATTACACTGAACTTCCGCAACTGCGCGCGCGTGTGTGTGTGTGTGTGTGAGAGAGAGCGAGAGAGAGAGAGAGAGAGAGGGGGGGGGGGGCATATTTATTAACAGGAGACATGAAACGGTACAACACGCTCGAGTCTCGAGTATCTTTGTCTATAATAATAATAATAATAATAATAATAATAATAATAATAATAATAAAATTAATAAATCAGTTTTAAGAGTTAAAAGTGTAAATCTGATCATTCAAACTAAATCTGTGAAGCCTATTATAATTTGCAGGGCGGTAATTTAAAATAAATAAATACATAAATAAATAAATAAATAAATAAATAAATACTGCATGTGGTTTAGTCTTATATTTGACTATACAGCTCTTAATTTTTTAATATTATAAATGGCTCTAACACTTCAAATAAATATCCATATATAAATATTCAGCTCATTTTTACTCCAAAACACAGACGCTCATATATTCAAGAGACAATGTGGATAAGAAACAGAATAAAAGCTCATAAAAAAAGTCAAGTTAAACTCTCATTACAACATCTTCTCCTCTGCACATAATCTTATAACAGAATTGTTTTAATCTCCTTTATGTGAATAATATTATTATATTATATAATATTATATATTCTGTCCTCCTGTGTGCTTTTTAATGTTAAATCATCAGCTTTAGTCAGTAAGGACACAGTATATAATTACAGTCTGTAGTTCTTTATTTACAGTGTAGATGAAGTGAAATGTGTGATGTGGACGTGTGTGTATTGTTTCACCTGATGGAAAATCTCACTTCAGTATTAGATTTCATTTCTCTCATTATTAAAAAAAAATTGTATGATAAAATAATCATCCACTGTGTGTATAACCACATTTATCAGTGCAAAAGTTTTAAAATGTAAGTCACTCAGGATAAGAGAGTCTGCAGAATGTTATAAATGTGCATTTAAAAAATGTAATATAATTTGTCCGCTAGATGGCAGTGAAAGACCAGGACAGTTACACTCCTGCCAGAAACAATCACTGATGCAAAATAACCAGATCATTCAGTTAAATTGGATTTTGTGTGTGTGTGTGTGTGTGTGTGTGTGTGTGTGTGTGTGTGTGTGTGTGTGTTTGAGAGAGAGAGAGACTTTCATTCTGTATTTTAACCAATATTTTAGAATATGCAGTATTTTTGACAGCCTTGTACCGATGAATATAAATAATTAAAATTATACAATAGTAATAAACATAATAATAATAGTGAAGTGCATGAAAAACAAGGTGTGTGTCAGGGGATATCACCAGAGGGCGCCAAAGCGCCCACAGACTCCATTTTGTGTTTTGTTTTCATTTGTAGTTTTGGTGGACTCAATTCCCCAGAATGCACCTCAGTCAGGTGATGTGGCGCTCACCTGAACCGAGTTTTTCTAATTAATTTAGTTATAAATGTTCATGAGGTCTGTGAAGTCTGGTCTTGCATCTGTTTGTGTTGGGTTACTGTTTGGTTTGCTGTCAAGTTCTGTGTCATTAGATCCGTGTTCTCCTGGTTCTGGGTTCTCCTGGTTTGTCTGTCTCCTTGTCTGTCTGTCTCTCAGTCTGTTTGTAATGTCTAGTCTGTCACGTTTAGTTTACTCCTGGTTTAGTTTGTCATGTTTATAGTTTGTATGTCCTGGTTTAAGTTCATGTCTGTTCCTTTGGTTCCTTGTCTTGTCTCATTAAAACCCTTTTGCTCACCTCATACTACTATGCCTATCCTTGGTCCCACACGCAGTAACCGTGACAGTGTGTAAATGCACAAACAAATAATAATTAATGTACAATATTTAACTATGGAAGTTTAAGAGACCTATTAAAGCTTCACTTAAAACTGTTTCATTAATGACGTCTCCTCCAAGGATAGAAGGGAAATCATCAAACTGTTCTTCTTAAATAAATCCTTACAGCCAAAAGTGAATCAAACAAAGAATAAAAGATGATGTAAATGTTTATGTGGTTCGTTAAAATGCTTAAGAAAATGACTATAAATAGAAACAGAAATAGATCTCCATCCTCAAAAAGGAGCTGCACAACAGAGACACAATTATAGAGACTTTTAGAAGAACGTCACAAACTTCACACTCCACACTGACATCACACAGCTCATGTCCAGTCTCTCACAGACCACCTCTGAACTCTCACAGACAAGAGCAGAACAGGAACAAGTTGAAGCTGCAGAGTGCTAAAATAATATCCAGCCTCCTACCACACAAAGACTTTCACCTGAACACCATACAGAGAGTAAACACTGATGTCATCCCTAATGTACACCTCGCTCACCACACCAGCATCACACCTAATCACCTGTACGACCATGTACACCACAGTGACTAGGAGTACAGTACAGTCGATTATATGATAAAATATTTAGACCCTTCCTCTCTCAGTGCATTTACTGTTAAACCACTAACTTCTCTGTCTGATCATGGGGAAATTACTGTGTTTATAAAAACAACAACAAAAAAAAAAAAACAGAGACTGACACACACACACACACACACACATCATCCAGTAAGCTGTATACAATGCACAAATCCTACAGATTGTCCGAAACAGTAAAGAAAAGCTCTAGAAAGCCATCAGCTGCCAGGAAATCCAAACTAAAAAATAAGAGACTCATTAAAACCGACATTTAAAAAGAAGGCAGCCAGTCAAAGACAGTTCAACTGAAACAAAAGAACTTAAACCTTAAATTTTCATATCAGAAACACAGAGATCCTAATGACAGTAACATACACTTCTTTCTTCTTTACCATGAAACACTCAAATGTTATAAACATAGACTCAGAACCAGAAAGCACCTCACACACACACACACACACACACACAGCTGACAATATCTGAGGCGAAATTTCTTTAAGAAATTGTGTTTTAATGCAACTCCACCTGTGAAACACAAGACCGTGTAGTACTGTCGGTCTAACGTAAGTCTAAAGTAGGTCTATATGATTATCTAAAATATTAGCTGTAAAAAGATTAGGCTAATCAGGCTAACAACAGCACGATTCAAATAGCTAACATCAGGATAAATACATGAACAGGAACTTAACAATCTGAAACCAAAGAAAGCATCAGTACATGAACAGTACAGAACAAAATTATTTATAAAAATTCATGTTAATGGTTAATGACCTTGCTCAAGGTCTCAGCAGTGGTAATTTGGTTGTGTTGGGGTTTGAACCTGAGACCATCTGATCAGTAATCCAATGTCATAATCACTGAGCTACTTTTTTAAACATGTCAATCTGTTTCTGAGTGCTCCTGTCTGTTTCGTCACTGAAATCTGGGTCAAATCTTTTTAGTAATTGACGTAGAACACACATGAGCGCGCGCAGAACCACACACACACACACACACACACACACACACACACACACACACACACACACACACACACACACACACACACACACACACACACACACACACACTTTACTTTCATGTGATGTATGTTGATCGAGCTCCAGGCTCCAGCTACAACAAATAGAAATTCTATATCCTTACAGAATATTTCAATATCCTTCAAAACACTACAGAATGAATAAACTAACTATTCATTAATTTATACATTTATAAGAAGTTTGTTGATTTTGTTTCTTTGTTTGTTGTTGCCCTGATACAATTCCCCTGCTTCTATGGATTTATTCACACAGAAGCAGGGGAATTGTATAACATTATTGTTAACATCTGTAAACATTATTGAAAAACTGACATTGAAAAAAAAAATTCTGACTTTGAACTTTTAACTAAAATTATGACAATGTGGTTATGCAATAGTCTTCATATACAGTACATGTATACTTTTCTATTGTTTATTTTATATAAAATATTTAAAACTCTTTTAATAAATCATATATAAACATATTAAAATTATTATGTAAATATCACAAAAAGAAACATTTAATTAATGTTCTGATGGCTGTCATGTGAATAGAGTTCATTATAATAGGAATATAATACTTGATCATAATAGGGATATAAAATTATATTGTAATATAATATTTGATAGTGAGTATGTTCCATGGCAGGGGAGTAATTTTGACGCATATCACCTCTCTGACTTCCACGTTTGTTATCGACCATGAGAACGCTTGTGACTTGAATTATTGCACGTTGGCTTTGACTCACACATTTGCTGTGCATCACCTTCAGAACTGTAAATACTTTCCCACATCATTCATATCATCATACAAGCTCTGCACTTAGGTCCTCCTTTCTCTTCTCATGGCACTACTGCTCACACTAATATAGTTAGCCTCATGTTAGCTTACTATTTAGCAAACCTGACTCCTGATTACACAGCCAGTTACAAACCCGATTCCAAAAACGTTGGGACACTGTACAAATTGTGAATAAAAACAGAATGCAATGAAGTGGAAGTTTCAAATTTCAACATTTTATTCAGAATAGAATATAGATAACATATCAAATGCTGAAAGGGAGACATTTTGAAATGTCATGCCAAATATTGTCTCATTTTGGATTTCATGAGAGCTACACATTCCATAAAAGTTGGGACAGGAAGCAATAAGAGGTTGGAAATTTAAAATGTACATATAAGAATTAACTGGAGGACCAATTTGCAACATGATTGGGTATAAAAAGTGCCTCTCAGAGTGGCAGTGTCTCTCAGAAGTCAAGATGGGCAGAGGATCACCAATTCCCCCAATGTGTGGTGAAAAATATCGGCGCAATATCAGTTTCTCAGAGTTTCTCAGAGAAAAATTGCAAAGAGTTCATCATCTACAGTGCATAATATCATCCAGAGATTATATTATCTGGAACAATCTCTGTGCGTAAGGGTCAAGGCCGGAAGACTATCCCGGATGCTCATGATCTTCGGGCACTTAGACGGCACTGCATCACATACAGGAATGATACTGTAATGGAAATCACAACATGGGCTCAGGAATACTTCCACTGTCGGTGAACACAATCCACCGTGCCATTCGCCGTTGCCGGCTAAAACTCTATAGGTCAAAAAAGAAGCCATATCTAAATATGATCCAGAAGCGCAGGTGTTTTCTCTGGGCCAAGGCTCATTTAAAATGGACTGTGGCAAAGTGGAAAACTGTTCTGTGGTCAGACGAATCAAAATTTGAAGTTCTTTTTGGGAAACTGGGGCGCCATTTCATCCGGACTAAAGAGGACAAGGACACCCCAAGTTGTTATCAGCGCTCAGTTCAGAAGCCTGCATCACTGATGGTATGGGGTTGCATGAGTGCGTGTGGCATGGGCAGCTTACACATCTGGAAAGGGACCATCAATGCTGAAAGGTATATCCAAGTCCTAGAACAACACATGCTTCCGTCCAGACGTCGTCTCTTTCAGGGAAGACCTTGCATTCTCCAACATCACAATGCCAGAACACATACTGCATCAATTACAACATCATGGCTGCATAGGAGAAAGATCCGGGTACTGAAATGGGTAGCCTGCAGTTTAGATCTTTCACCCATAGAAAACATTTGACGCATCATAAAGAGGAAGATGCAAGAAAGAAGACCTAAGACAGTTGAACAACTAGAAGCCTGTATTAGACAAGAATGGAACAAAGCATTCCTATTCCTGAACTACTTGAGCAACTGAGCATCTTGTCTCCTCAGTCCCCAGACAAAGTCCCCAGATGTTTGCAGACTGTTATAAAAAGAAGAGGGGATTCCACACACTGAGCTACTTTTTTGAGATGTGGTATTCCACACAGTGTTAATTTTTTGAGATGTGTTGATGCCATGAATTTTAAAATCAACTTTTTTCCCCCCTTAAAATGATACATTTTCTCAGTTTAAACATTTGATATGTCATCTATGTTGTATTCTGAATAAAATATTGAAATTTGAAACTTCCACATCATTGCATTCTGTTATTATTCACAATTTGTACAGTGTCCTAACTTTTTTGGAATCGTGATTTAGTATTTATCCTGATGTTAGCTAGCTGGATCATTCTGATGTTAGCAAAACTATCTAACAGATGATTCCAGTATGTATTATTTGCCGGAGGCATCATGTAGCTACAAGCAATTATACCAGAAGGACTCAGATCTCAAGAAATATCAATGTTTTCTCGTCAGAAACTTTCTCTGACTTCAACCAATGTATATATATATATATATATATATATATATATATATATGCATTGATCTATAACAATAACAACATCATTTGTCCTGGGCCAAACAAGGAAAATGGCTAATTTCTAGCCAACATGGTTACAATTACATGACTCTGTATACTGTCTCTGACTCCAGGAAGTGTGTATGTGTGTGTGTGTGTGAGAGAGAGAAAGAGAGAAGGTTTAGGGAGTGTGGTTTGGCCCACTCAATGTAGCCACGCCTCATTACTGTGAGTTTGTGTGTGTTTATATTGTTTTCCGATTCTTGTTGTTTCTTTCAAGAGCTTTGTCTATTCTGTTGAGGAATTTCAGAATGATTTAAAATAGTTTCAACTATTGTCGTCGTCCTCTCAGCAATGCTCCAAACACTGTATGATATTATGATGTACCTGTAATTAAGTACGTCTGCCCAAAATAACCCCATACCAGTGTTGTTTTTGAAAGATAGAGTTACTTTGATAAAAATGACATTTTGATGACCTTGCATGAAAGTCCCAAACACAATGTTGCAAATGTAACTTTAAATCTACAGAATATCAACATCTATTTATAACATATATGCTGCTGAATGTCAGGTAGCACAATGTGATTTAATGCACATTTATCTGTGGCTCATTTTGGATTAGCTTTTGAACTGTTTGGCTTCCCAAAGCAAGAGATCGTATGAGGTGCCATATAGGGCTTAAATCAAACTTCACTCATGCACACACATATGAAACACTTGCATACACCTATATGAAACAGTCACACATACATATATACTACTAACTGCTCACACAACTACATATGAAATGCACACACACACACATATGAAATTCTCAGTGTAACCGGAAGGCATTTCAGTGTAGACGGACTTGTCGCTTCATACTCCATGTTGGTAGTAGCGGTTTGTAAACAGCCTGCTGTTGGACAGTTTAGAAGACGGAGTAAGACAGTATAATGATCATCACTGCTCAATCACAAGGCATATTCACAACTGTCCACATAATGTCTGAATATTGCAGCGGCACAAATCGCAGGTGATGTTTAGCAAAAAGAAAACTGAAGAACGGAATCTGTGGCTAATATGTCGGATCCTACAACCGAAGCAGTTACAGTTTTTTGTGAAATGTGTTTCCTCGTCTTTCCTGCTATTAAAAACAATAACTAACTCATCGGAATCCCACATGACTCCACTTGATCAAATCCAAATACAGAATCGGAAATTCACACATTGTATGGACCCTCCATACCGCACACTTTTGTGGTGATAATAAATAAACCACTCGCTGTCTTCTAAACTGTCCAGTAACGGTCTGTTTAAAAACGCTACTACTAGTCAGAGAGAATGAATCGGCAAGTCCATATACATTAAAATTACTACACCCTACTCCCTACACCCTACACCCTACTCCATGTGGGGGAATGTCTGTTAAGGGAACTTCACGCTACAAAATCCCACCATTCGGATCCTGCAATGTCACTTCCTACATGCGTTACCATAGTAACATAAGCACCTTGGATTCCTGTCCCTGCTGCTGTGGAAATTTCACGGACTGTAAATATATATTTTATTGGAAAAAAAAAAACTGACACTGTTATAAAATATACAACATTTTGAAACGTTTATAACTTATGAATAAATGATTCGATTAATTTACAAGATGTACGGAGATTATTTATTTATTTATACAGATTACTAGTCTATGTAATACTAAATATTTCTTAATTAAATTAAAATTGAATTATTGTGTCCTGTTTATATGGTGTTGTCCTCGAAAATAATTATAATAAATATTGTAATGACTGATAGGAATTCCCTTGTTTGTGCGCGTCTCATAGGAGTGAGTGTGTATGTGTGTGTATGTGTGAGTGTGTGTGAGTGTGCGCACGGAGACTTTGTGTGTGCGCGGAGAGTTTGAATATATGTGCGCGCATTTCATATGTAGCTGTGTGAGCAGTTAGTAGTATATATAGATGTGTGACTGTTTCATATATGTGTGCATGAGTGAAGTTTGATTTAAGCCCTATACGGCGCCTCATATGTTTACACAGTTACTGATTAAATTAAAGTGCTTTTGAATTCGTTTTCTGTAATTCTCACAAATGCATTCTCTCTCTCTCCCAGTGCATGCTGGGAGTGAGTGGGCGGAGCTCGTTTCAGCGTTCTAGCTCAAACGTTTTCATTTATTATTATTTTTTTAAGGAAATAACTTTCTAATTAATTTAACATCGTACAGGGAGCTCACCAAGGCTCACGTCAGCTCCAGCGTGTTTGTTGGAGAGCATGGCGTCCGCGTGACACCCTAACCCGCCGGCACGGGATAAGCGTGCACAGTGTGGAGGACTGAAATCTGGCCGTGCGGGAAATGGCCAGGCATGTTCTAACCACGTCCAGGATGAACAGCGCGGTGGTGCTCTTCCTAAGCACCATGGAAAAGGCGACAGAGCTGGTAGTGAACTGCATAGACATAGCAGGGTCTCACTACAGCGTACTTCCCCTGTCTAATGTCTCCCCTTTCATCAAAGATGAAACTCTAGCAAGAGAACTTTCTCGCTATAGAAAATTTGTGTCCCCAATTAAAAAAAATTGACCTGCAAAAAATCTGACCTACTAAAACACGTGATGCCGATCAGACGATTCACTTACATGATCCTGAATAACAGTACCACGACTATGTGATTTATGTCTCCACTGAAACACTAAAATGCTTTGGATGCTTGTCCGGATGAGACGGCGAAGGAAAACAGGGAAGGCAGCGGAACAACCCAAATAGGCCAGGAAATGGAGAAACATCAACAAGCAAACAATGAGAACATCACAACTGGAAAACACACTGAGGAGGCCACACACCATTCACTGATAAGTTTCCCAACACTGCGAGCGGTAAGACCAGTGAGGTCCCGTCTACATACCAACAGGAAACACAGTGAAGGGGTGAGTACTGTGATTTCTCATGTTGCTGCATCACAGTCACAACCTGGCCAACACACACGTGCAGAGACTGATCTCATTGACTCAGGACAGCATCATGAGTGACGTAGACACACTGGTGGAAGAATATAATGAAACTGTGGTAATGGAAACAGAACAAGCTTTGTTCAAAACACCAATAAAAAGAAAAACAGAAAACAAACTTGGAATAAAGAAACAATCAAGAAAAGTAGAAAAATCAGAAAGCGAACATGAAATAGAGAGTGATGTTGATTCCTCTGACAATGAGAGAATGGCAAATAAAAAGTTGGCTGGGTGGAGAGGGAAAGAGTACAGCGCTGATGAACTGATTTTTTTCCCTAAAAATGACAAAAAAACTGGACAAAAGTCAATATACTGGACTATTTACAGATGAAAAGGCTGCTACAGTAGATGCTTTTAGACAACTGATGAATGAAATTGACAAACCAGAAATTTACAGAGGAAGAAAAGTTGTAACTATGTCAAACTTTGTGTTGGGGGAAAATGAAATGCTTTTACTTTTTCTTTTTACCGACATGGATAGCGGATTTTGTACTGTTTTATTCTATCTTTTGCTTAATCATGGGGGAGATTTCTGTTGCCTCCCTAAACATTAATGGTGCAAGAGATAGACAAAAAAAGAGTGCTGTACTTTTTGAGATGTCAAAACAGGAAAAAAAAAATAGATGTAATTTTATTACAAGAAACACACAGTGACAATAGTTTTAAGTCACCTCGCCTTCACTAGCGGAGGACTTGCAGTCTTATTCTCAAAAAGCTTTACCCCAATATCTTATAAATTAAATAATAAAAGGTTGATTATTAAAAGTCAGAGCACATTTTGAAAAGTACACTATTGTTTTCATATGTGTATATGCACCAACTTCACATGTGGAGAGACTCATGTTTTTAGACAAGCTGTGCAAAATTTTTGAATCCTGCAATTCTGAATATTTTTTATTCGTGGCTGGAGATTTAACTGCACCAATGCAGACATTGACCGCAACCATAAAGAGCCATATATGCCCTCACGTAGACGTCTTTTAGAATTAATAGAAAAACATCAGCTGTGTGACACCTGGAGATCTCTCCATGAGTCCAATAAACAATACACTTGGGCTCATTCTATTCATAAAGAATTGTATTCTGACCATATGAAACAATACAAAACTGCTATTAACACAGCGAAAACCGAGTACTATTCAAATCTGATCACATCTAATGAAGGTAGTACAAGAACTCTCTTTACTGTTGTTAAAAACATTTCAAGGCCTCCAGATTCTCTACCTTTACAGTTACATACAATTGAATTATGTAACACTCCTCTCACTTATTTTTCTGAAAAAACAGAGAACATACATAAATCTCTGTTTGTCTCTGATCCTCCTCAAGCTCCTTTTTCCTTCACTTGTTCACACGTACTCGACTTTCCTCTTTCTACTTTTAAACTACCTACAGCCGATGAGATCGCTTCTGTTATTCGGAAATCGAAATCAACTACCTGTGTGTTAGACCCTCTTCCAACTCAATTAGTCAAAGTTTGTCTTCCGGTTCTCTTACCATTCATCACTGAGATCATCCACTCTTCTCTGACTTCTGGCACCGTCTCCAATCTTTTCAAAACTGCATTAAAAACTCCTATACTCAAGAAACCAGGTGCTGGTCCAAACAATTTTGATAATTTTCATCTAATTTCAAATCTGCCATTTCTATCAAAAATTCTAGAGAAGGTTGTCTCAGCACAGGTACATAATCACCTGTCAATTAATAACTTATATGAACAAATTCAATCAGGTTTCCGTCCTCAGCATAGCACAGAGACTGCCCTTGTCAAATATCCAATGATCTTCTGATAGCAGCTGATTCAGGACTCCTGTCTATTTTAATACTTCTCGATTTAACCTCAGCATTTGACACCATCTCCCATAATATTTTATTAGAACGACTGAAGTCCATTGGAATTGTAGATACTTCTTTGGCTTGGTTTTCTTCATATCTCTCTCACCGCACTCAATTTGTTCAGCTTGGCCAGATCAAATCTACATCTTCATCCATCACTGCAGGAGTCCCTCAGGGGTCAGTTTTGGGGCCTTTACTGTTTATCATCTACTTATTGCCCCTGGGGTATATTTTCCAGAAATACGGTGTCCAGTTCCACTGCTATGCTGATGACACCCAGCTACCCTACTTCTGACCTTCCTCCATCTTCTCTTTCAAATTGTTTAGCTGAAATTAAGTTTTGGTTCTCAAATAATCTTCTTAAACTTAGCAGTAGTAAAACCGAAATACTCCTCGTGGGCACTAAAAATACTATATCGAAGACCAGTAGCTTTTCGTTATGTATCGATGGTTCCACAATCTCCTCTTCAACACAAGTTAAAAGCTTGGGTGTTATCCTTGACAGCACTCTATCCTTTGAAGCACACATTAACAATATCACCAGGACAGCGTACTACCACATCCGAAACATTAACCGTCTCCGCCCGGCCCTCTCAATGAGGAGCGCTGCTATTTTGGTACACGCTCTCGTTACCACACGCATAGATTATTGCAATGCTCTTTTTTTTGGTCTTCCCCTCAAACTCTTACACAAGCTACAGAACTCAGCCGCTAGAATACTAACTAGAACCCCTACAATGGACCACATAACTCCTGTTCTTCAACACCTACATTGGTTTCCCGTCCAACAGCGCATACATTATAAAATTCTGCTTCTAGTTTATAAGGCATTACATAACCTATACTCCTTCTAGAAATCTGAGATCATTATCATCACTAAACCTGGTTCTTCCTCATATGTGTTTGGCAACCATGGGATCTCAAGCTTTTAGCTACGCTGCCCCCTACCTGTGGAACCTACTACCTTTTGATATCCATAACAGTAACTCTATCACTGTTTTCAAATCCCGTTTAAAAACACATCTCTTCAGGCAGACATACCTTTAACACTATTGTATGCGTATTGTTTTTTTTTATTTTTGTCCATGTTTGTATGTTGTTTTTTATGGTATGTAAGGTGCCCTTGAGTGTCATGAAAGGCACCTACAAATAAAATTTATTATTATTATTATTATTTAACTTTTTTTTGGAAAGTCAGATTTTAAAACACTGCAACAACGGTGTAAAATCCAAATTAAACAGTTGTGTCAACAGCACACCCTCAATGTCACAAAAGTTTTAAATCAATCAATAAGTAAGTTTCAAAAAGAAATTTCAGATTTTCAATCTGATATAACCCTTATCCAGACCCTAAAACAAAAACAAAAAAAACTGAAACTTTCTGATCTCCTGGAATCCAAAGTGTAAGGTGCTCTTGTAAGAGCACTCTTTCAAGATTTTAACCAAATGGATGCACCTTTCAAATGCTTTTTTAATTTAGAAAAGAAAATTGGGCAAAGCCGTTTCATACATAACAATGGAGACATGGAAAATGGAGACATTTTATCAGATACTATTAATATTTGTAAGAAAGCTGCTGAGTTTTATGAAAAACTAAACTCATCTAAGTATAAAGAAATCATTGAGATCGAACAGGTTTTCTTAGAGTATCTACCTTCAAAGTGTCCCAGAATGCTGAACTTGATGGGTCATTAACTTTAAAAGAACTTGATGAAGCACTACAAAATATGAGCAATGGTAAAACCCCAGGCATAGATGGACTTCCGGCTGAATTTTATAAATCCTTCTGGAGTATCATAGGGGAGGACATCTTAGAAGCCCTAAATGACAGTTTAAATAAAGGGATACTCCCATTGAGTTGCAGAAGAGCAGCCCTCACTCTACTGCCCAAAAAAGAAGATTTGACTGATATTAAGAATTGGAGACCCGTGACGTTGCTTTGTAGCAACATCAAACTGTTATCAAAAGCACTTGAGGCAAGGTAAGCAACGTTTTAGAAGAAGTCAAACACACTGACCAAACGTACTGCATTCCTGGCAGATCCATATTTGATCATATCTCTCTAGTCAAACCATATGAGCTGAATATAGTTCTGGTTTCCCTAAATCAAGAAAAAACATTCAATCGGGTGGAGCACAATTTTTTTTATGGAAAACTCTTGAAGCATTTGGTTTTAGTTCTGATTTTATTAAGAAAACAAAAGTTTATACAATGATATTGAAAGTGTGCTGAAAGTTAATGGTGGCTTGAGTTCTCCTTTTAAAATACACAGGGGGGTCGGACAAGGTTGTTCACTATCAGGAATGCTTTATGCCATACACTAGCTATAGAACCCTTGCTACAGTACATAGGTTATGAACTGAACTTAATGGAATCATGATCCCTGTAAGAGAAGAAACTCTGTCTTTCAGCATATACTGATGACATTATTTTAATTTTAAATAAACAAAGAGACATTGATGCAACAATCAAGGTACTTAAGGACTTCATGAAAATTTCTTCCCCATAAGTAAACTGGACAAAAACTGAGGCACGACTTACCGGGAATTGGTCTGATCATCTACCAACACTGCCCGAAAGACTTTTATGGACAAGGGGGGAATCAAGTATCTAGGAGTGTACTTAGGTGACGACACATATACACAAAAAACTGGGAAGGATCACTTGAAAAAATAAAAGGCCGGCTGGAAAAGTGGAAATGGCTAAACCCCAAAATGTCCTATAGAGGACGCATACTGGTTATAAACAATCTAGTAGCCTCTTCTTTATGGCACAAAGTGACGTGGGTCGACCCGCCTGCAGAGGGGCTAACAAAAATACAATAATCTCTAGTAGACTCTTTTGGGACAAGCTCCACTGGCTGCCCAGGAGCATTTTATATCTACTCAAGGATGAGGGGGGACAAGGTTTAGTGCATTTGCAGAGCAGAATCGCCACCTTACATCTACAGTTTGCACAGAAATTCCTAAGCAACTCACCTTGTTTTAGTTGGAATGCAGTAATTTGTGCAATTTTAAGAACACTCGGGAACCTAAAGAAGGACAAAACTCTTTTCCTAATGGATCCAAGGAAACTGGTCTTTTCAAAACCGCCATCAATATTTTTAAGATATTTAATTATTTTAAAATACAGTGCCCTCATAACACAATGTCAACTTACTGGCTTCTGAAAGAACCTTTAACCCATGGATCATGCCTGGACATTGCGAACAATTTGCTTTCTGAAGCACTGATCCGTACCGGCATAACTACCCCGGGGCAGTTAATAGACCTAACTGGTGCCAACTTAGAAAACATAGAAAAAACGGCGGAAAGACTTGGTCTGAAATCAAAGAGGATTTTATCACAACTGGAAAAGTGGAAAAGTCTTCTCTCAAAGAAGAAGAGAAAGACATGCTTGTAAAGTACTGTGAGGGAACAGAAAAACCAGATGAAGAAGACCCTTTCCCTGACCTCACACTTTCTCCAAACCTGGAAGAACACTGGAAGTCTGGAAGTTACTTTTTAAGATGCAAAGATCTTGAAAACATGGACTTCTACAGTGTCTCATGGATTTTTTTTTAAAGTGTGTGTTAAAGTTTTTAATAAAACGTTTTTACATGGAAAAATTGATGCACCTTGGCGTTCGTTTCTCAGATTAATTGAGGATGAACAGCCCTAGTGGAGATCACTGTACAAGCCACCATTAACTAAAAGATCTGGAGACTTACAGTGGAGAATTTTACATGATATTTTAGCAGTCAGTGCTTTTACTTCATGCTTGTACCCCAACACAGAGCAAGGATGTCCTTTTGTGAACAGAAAGAGAACATAGTTCATGCCTTTGCAGAGTACTCCAAATTGCAACCACTTTTTACTAAAAAAAAGCCCTATTTATTGATTTTAATGAGTTTTTTTCAGTGAAGGCTTTTATCTTATGGGTAAAATATACCCAGAGAACAAAAGAAAAAAGTCAACTGCTAAACTACATTGTGGGCCAAGCAAAAATGGGCATATACTTAAGTTGAAGAAACCAAATCGATAAAAAAGGAAATTATAGTATGATGGCAGTCATTATTGCACTAATAAAATCAAGGGTTTTAATTTATTATTTTTTAAATAAGAAAACAGAAAACCTTAAAACCTTTGAGAATAGCTGGTGTTTTAATTAAGCACTTTAATTGAAAATGAGCTCTGTTTTACACATAACTTGTTTAAAAATTTTTTTTTAAAACATCTATTTGTTACAGTTATTTATTTATTATTTTATTTATTCATTTTATTCCTTACATGTTAGTAGAAATGCTCCAAATTACTAATTTATAACTGTAAATAAATGTCTTTTGTAAAAAAAAAAAAAAAAAAAAAAACTCTCTCTCTCACAGACATGCGCATGTACACATGCACACACGCACACATAAACAGACATAGAATATAATAGATACAGAAAAGTCTGGACCTGTTGCTGTTTTTCTGATTTAACTGTAATGAAGATAAAATGTAAAATGGCTTTTACCTGCAAACTTCTTCTTCGCTGCCAACACTGAAAAATGAAATTAAGCAATATTATTCCCCGGCAAATAAAATCTGGACTTAACTAAGCAAATACTTGAGTCTTTCGTTGGATAATTATTGTAGTTATTAATATCTTTTAGCTTTCAACCCCTAACTGATGCAGTGAATAGTTTCGCATTTCTTCAACAACCATGTTAGAAGACATATCCTGTAGATGTGGCAAAGATTTCTTTCACTATATTTCAGAAGGGTCAAATTACTGACCTGCATTAAGCACAGAAGACAACTAAGGAGATTAAGGAAACTTCTAAAATTGGGTTAATAACTGTAAAACCCATTGTTAAAATCTGGAAGGATAGTAGTGAACCATAATCCTAGAGGAAGGATGTGAGAAAGTGTTGAGAGGGAAAAAATAATTGTGATTGTGTATCCACACTTGATGGTCTGTTGAAAGATAGGCATGACTGATTAAACAGATGGAATCAGGTATGACTTCTGTTTGGATGGAATGAAAACCTGCACCCACACTGACCTTTCGGGATCCAGTTTGACACCAACATAAATGCTTGGTGAAATCAAATCATAAAAAAATATAAATTAAAAATTAAAAATAATTGAACTCACAGCTATTTTTAATAGTGAAAGTAACCAGAGTTAACTAGTAAATAGAGCAGTAAATTTCCACACACAAACGATTTGAAGAAAGCCCAGGGAATTGGGACTGAAAAGTTGTGTAGATGTGTATTGGGGGGGGGGGGGGGGGGGGGGGGAT
>JAAGKR010002674.1:0-33822 GCA_011419295.1 Clarias macrocephalus | reverse complement strand
GGGGGACTTAAATTTGCTGTGGTCTGATGAATCCAGATTTCCTCTTTGCTCAGTTACAGGCAGAGGGTAGTCACACCAAATATTGATTTGATTTGAATTTCTGCCCTGTTCCTGTACTTTCCAATTTGCAAATTGATAAAAAAATAAACTATTAACACTTCTTTTTTTGAAAGCATTCTTACTTTACAGCATTTTTTTCACACCTGCTAAAATCTTTTGCACAGTACTGCATGTTGTTAATCTTTTGGCTGCTCCCATTGAGGGGTCGCCACAGTAGACCATCCGTTTCGCACACTCAACTTGCCACAGATTTTATGCCGGATGCCCTTCCTGATGCCACCCTCCCATTTTATCCGGGCTTGGGACCGGCACTGTGGCTGGATTTGGGGCATTGGGAGGGAATTGAATTTGAGCCTTCTGCATGGCAGTCGAGAAACATCCCACTGAGCCACCAATGCCTGACTTGCACAGTACTGTATATATAATCCAAAAACACCCAAATTTAAAAAGGAATAATATAAAATAAATCAGTGAGAGGAGCAGCAGACTATCTCACCTTTTTTAATCATAGTGACAATAACCAGTCATTGTTGTCTGAGTCTCATTTATGTCCCAAGTCATCCTGATCAGCCTCACATGTTCGGATCATAACTCCACTTTCGGCTTTCTCTCGGCTCTCCAAAAGAATTACTACCGTACACCTGAAATCTATCAGGTAATCAACTCTCAGCTTGAAAAGGACACAGAGAGCTTCATTCTTTGCCGGAGTATCTCCCTTTTGTGCCTCTTGGTCTGCTCTCATGCAATATTCTTTAATGATCATTATCTGTGTACGACACTGACTGTTTCTTGGATTGTCTTTGATACTTGGATTATCATCTGTGTCTGGATTAACTTCTGTGCATGACCTAGCCTGTATTATTATTATTATTATTTTTTTTACTTGAGTCACGCTTCCAGATTTGCACTCTCGCTGCTGGATAATCTGATCATGATTCAGAGTTGTTTAATCGACTTCCACTTTGGATTGTATCTCTTCTGTCAAACCCGGCTATTGACCCTGCCTGAACTAATCACTCTGTTGTGGATACTTTGTTTGGGTGCTTCCACTTTTGCGCATATCTGTCAAGAGTGTTTTATGTAAGTGAATTAACCTGCTCGATTGGCTTTGCAGGGTCAGGGGTTAGCAAAGTGGTTAAGGCATTGAACTATGGTTCTGAAGATCCCAGTTTCAAACCCACACAACCACCAAATTGATACTGTTGGACGCTTAGGGAAGGCCCTCAACTGCTCAGATCTATAATGAGATAAAAATGCAAGTGGCTCTGGATAATGGTGTCTGCCGAATGCTGTAATGTAATGCTCAATTTGATTTTCCTTTATTCACTCTCTAAGGGGTGACTTGAACATTGGATTAGTGACTATGTTCATTCCATCTTTGATCAAATACTCTCTATACTACTCAGGAGATTTTTCCTTATGCTCTGAATCTGGGTGCACATGGACTCACCACAGATTGTCACTTTCTGCTTAAAAGTGCATTATTCTGTCAACTTCAGTATGCTTAAAACGTCTAAACTCCTGTGTCTGAGTCTGCCTTTGAGACTAATTTTGTCTCGTTCTTGACAATTTATGCTGGTTAGGAGCAGATAGTGACTTGTTCTGAGTGTGTTATGCTGCTAAAGGAGAAACAATTTAAACAGATGCCCCTGTGCCCAATGCAAATACAAGGAATACACCAATCCATTTCTTTTTCTACATAAATATCTAATTTTCTACTTACTTTCAAAATTTTTAATGAATAAATAAAAGAAATAAAGTCTAAAACATTAAAGAAACATGAGTAATTACCATGCTTCATCCTTTCACTCTGCAGCTCTGGAAAGATAACAAAAGTTAATATTAGAGTCTAAGTTTTTAAGTTTGTAGAATACTGGTTTAATACAATCATTATTATTTTTTCATGGTATTATTTTACTATGTGATGTTTAAATAATTTTTACCTGCAAAGTTCTTCTTATCTGTAAACTCTGTAAAACACACAATTATACAGTTTTTTTTTAGTTTATCCAATTACAGTTATACAGTGGAACCTCGGATTGCGAGTGGTTTACGAGTGTTCCGCAAACCGAGCAAAGATTTTTTAATAAATTTTTAATCGGAAACCGAGCAAGTATTAGTTTACGAGCGCCGAGTATCATGTATCACGCATGCGACTCTTATTTTTACACAGAGCGTCACTCTCTCACCTTTTCACCGCCCCCACCCCCCACGGCTAGTTTACAGCAGTGATTCCCTTAGTATGCGCTAACGCCAGGTCAGAGAGATTTCTTTTTTTCCTGTTAAAACGGTGTTTCCATTGTGTGTGTGTGTGTTTGTTGTGAAACTTAAAAAGTGATTCCGTTAAGATGCACTCATGCCAGTGTCAGAGAGATTTCTTTTTTTTCCCTGTTAAAACGGTGTTTTTGTTTGTGTATGTGTGTGTGTGTGTGTGTGTGTGTGTGTGTGTGTGTGTGTGTGTGTGTGTGTGTGTTTGTTGTAAAACTTAAAAAGCGAGGTGGGGAGAGGGAGGAGGAGTGTGTACTGCGTAAAACGACGCGAGGGAAGGGGCTAATTCCACACACACACACACACACACACACACACACACACACACACACACACACACACACACACAAAAGCAGGTCACACTTTAGATTTAATATTATCCTTCGGATTAAGTATAGGAAATATAACCACAATTCCACAGTCTGAAGTTATCTCAGATCACTATCTTGTCTCGATTAAAGCGTGTCATAGTAATAATGTATGCACAGCACCGCGCTTCCACCTTAAACGTACATTTACATCAAATACCACACAGAGCTTTATCAATAATCTTCCAGAGTTATCAACTTTGATTGGATTGCCATTTGACTTCACAGAACTCGAACAGGCGAATGAATATCTAAAGTCAGCACTTCGTTATAGCTTGGATAATGTAGCTCCAGTTAAAAGGAAAATGATTAGAGATAAGAAATCTGCTCCTTGGTATAATGTACGCGCTTTAAAACAAACGGCTCGAAAATTTGAACATAAATGGCGCCAAACTAAATTGTTAGTATTCAAAATAGCTTGGAAGGAGAGCATCCTGAACTATAAAAAAGCTCTCAGTGATGCTAGATCAACTTATCTCTCCACTCTTATAGAAAATAACAAAAACAACCCGAGATTTTTATTTAATACCATAGCTAAATTAACTAAAAACAAGACCACTGCAGAAATCTCCACAACAATATCATGCAGTAGTGAGGATTTCATGAACTTTTTCAATAACAAAATCATAAATATTAGGCAAAAAATTCAGGCTTTGAAACCAGACAATTTAAATAATTCAGATGATCTAACCACATCACATCAGAACTTAGAATACTTTACTCCCCTTGAAGCGAAGGAACTAATTTCACTCATCTCTTCTTCAAAATCGTCAACCTGTATATTAGATCCTATACCGACACATTTTCTCAAACAGATAGTACCAGCAATAATAGAACCCCTGTTGAAAGTAATTAACTGTTCAGTCAGCAGTGGGCATGTCCCCAAATCCTTTAAATTAGCCGTTATTAAACCGCTAATCAAGAAACCTGACCTTGACCCCTGTCTGCTTTCTAATTACAGGCAGATATCAAACCTTCCCTTTATCTCCAAGATTCTGGAAAAGGTAGTATCACAACAGCTATGTTCACATCTACACAGAAATAGCATAAATGACCTGAATCAGTCAGGATTTAGGCCTCATCACAGCACAGAGACAGCACTTGTTAAAGTAGTAAACGACCTCCTATGGGCCTCCGATCAGGGTTGCGTCACTATACTTGTGCTACTGGACCTCAGTGCAGCTTTTGACACCATTGATCATAGTATTCTCCTTCACAGATTAGAAAAGGTAGTAGGAATTAAGGGGACTGCCCTCTTGTGGCTCAGATCCTATTTGACTGATCGTTATCAGTTTGTAGATTTAGATGGTGACCATTCCTCATGTTCTCAAGTGGAGTTTGGTGTTCCACAAGGTTCAGTTTTAGGCCCACTGCTTTTTTCCATTTACATGCTTCCTCTGGGCAACATAATTCGTAAACATGGTATTAGTTTTCATTGTTATGCTGATGACACACAATTATATGTCTCAGCAAAACCAGATGAGAAAAACCAGTTTGCTAAAATTGAGCAGTGTGTGAAGGACATAAGAGATTGGATGTTAATAAATTTTCTTCTGCTTAATCCTGATAAGACAGAAGTTCTGGTCACAGGACTGATCACACTGTAACCTTAGATGGCCTTTCTGTGCCATCAAGTGCAACAGTAAAAGACCTTGGTGTGATTATAGATTCCAGCCTTTCGTTGGAAGCACATGTAGATAATATTACCAGGATAGCTTTCTTTCACCTTAGAAATATTGCCAAGATAAGAAACATATTGTCACTAAATGATGCAGAAAAACTAGTTCATGCTTTTATCACCTCTAGGTTGGACTATTGTAACGCCTTACTGTCTGGTTGTTCAACTAGGTGTATAAACAAGCTTCAGTTAGTACAGAATGCAGCAGCGAGAGTCCTCACTAAAACGAGAAGATACGAGCACATCACCCCTATCTTATCTACACTGCATTGGCTCCCTGTGAAATTTTGCATCGATTTTAAGATACTACTTTTGACATTTAAAGCACTAAATGGTCTCTCGCCACAGTATTTTGAGTGAGCTGCTAGTGTCTTACGATCCGCAACGCCTACTTCGATCAAAGAATGCAGGCTGCCTGTCAGTACCATGTATTATTAAAACTAAAGCAGGGGGCAGAGCTTTTTCTTACAAAGCCCCAAAGTTATGGAGTAGTCTTCCTATTAATGTTCGGGACTCAGACACAGTCTCAGTGTTTAAGTCTAGGCTAAAAACCTATTTATTTAGCCAAGCATTTTTGTAACTAGATTAAGCTTAGGTAAAGGAGCAGATCTGGGGGACTCATGGACGTAGAGTATTCTGGTGAACTGGTATGTTTAGATGCTGTCCTCCCCACTTTCATTGATCACTCAGGTTTGTTGACGGTGAGGTTGCTTTACATCTCAGGGAGCCCTCATGTCTGTGTTTCCTTCTGGCTCTTCCTTTTAGTTATGCTGTTATAGGTAGTCCTGCCGGAGTCCCTGCTTGCACTTAGCACTAAATATACATTCACCTTATACATGTTGACTATGACCATACCTAACTGCCATCTCTCCTTATTTTTTGTTTTCTCCTCTTCTGCTCTCTCTCTCCCTCTCTCCTTTCCCTCTCCCTGTCTCTCGGTTGCTCCTGAGTTGCCAGTGATCCAGACCCCTCTGCCCTCTGGACCCGTCTAACCCGTCCTGGAGTCCTGTTTCTGGTTGGAGATCTCGTCGCATGGATGCCCCGTGTGGTCTGCCTGGATTCGTGTGGTGGCTGGGGATGGTTTACATGAAGACTGTCCTGTCCTCGATTGATGCTGACAGCTGTTCTCTGGGGACCTGTGACTTCAGTTGTTCGATAGCTCAGGACTGGAATTTCCTACAGTCTACCTGAGCCTCCAGGAACAAACTGGACTCCTTTTAATTTTAATTTTAACACATCACATGTTATACTGAAGTTCCAGTCTTACACATTATTATGCTGATCAATCCCTGCTATCCGTTATCACCCAGATGAGGATGGGTTCCCTGTTGAGTCTGGTTCCTCTCAAGGTTTCTTCCTATTACCATCTCAGGGAGTTTTTCCTTGCCACCGTCGCCCTCGGCTTGCTCATCAGGGACAATCTTATCATTTTGATTCATACACATTGCATACAAACTTACTTCTTTTTGCGACAATGTCAATTGTTAAGAGCGCTATATAAATAAAATTGACTTGACTTGACACACACACACACACGGTGCCTGCGTGCACCAATGTAAACACTTATCTGTCTGGATTTATTTGTACTAAGGTAAAGTGCAGAATAATTTGTTTTATTTTCATTTTATAGATTGTATTAATTATTTTTATGTATTTATTTTTTGGGGCTGTGGAACGAATAATTTGAGTTTTCATTATTTCTTATGGGAAATGATGACTTGGTTTATGAGTGTTTTGTAACACAAGTCCACTTCCTGAACGAATTATGCTCGTAATCCAAGGTTCCACTGTACATACATAAATAATTTTGTCCCGTCTAAAAATACAAATTAAATTAATCAAGTTGTAATATACAAAAATAATTACCACGTTCCACCTTCTGTCTCTGTGGCTCTGAAAACAAACAAACAAACAAACAAACAAACAAACAAACAAACAAAAAAGGTAAATATCAAGCCTGTTCTTTGACACTTGTAGGATTTTGTTTAAATTGTTAAATTGTGTTTTCTGTGTATGTTGAATACAATCATAGAATACAACAAACAAAAAAAACATAACTTTAAATTTTATACTTTACAGTACATTTACATAAACAGCAGAACTTTACCTACATAAAGCCATATAATATAAGTGTCATTGTTTTTTTTTTTTGCAGATTCTTGATTTTCACTATATTGCAGATTTGTTACCCTTATTTTTTTCAGATCTTCAAATAAATTGATATAAGACAAGGCAGCATAGATAAAGAAAGACAAGAACAACAAAAAAATTTTTTTTAAGGGATTTTGTATATTACATACAGTAAAATATAATATACTATGTCGAATGTGTCAAATGCACTATGCAAAATAAACAGCAAAAATAAAACAGAAATGAGTTGTTGAATATATAGAATGGGTTACAAGCCATTTCTAAGACTGCCAGAGAACCATATCAACATATGTGATTATTCTAAACCCCTTTTCAGACACAGGATATGTAACATTTCAAGTTTCATCAATCAGCAAAGACTGTCTTTCTGTCAGATAGATCTCATTTTTATGTATATGTTCCTCACAGTTTTATTCAAAGAACTGAGAAGGAGAGAGCCACAGTAGATGAGATATTTGCTATTTTGCTAAATTCTACTGTACATTGTGGGACAATTAACAAAATATACTGTAGTTTTGTCAGATTGACATTGAAAGTGCTAAAATCCTGCTCCTTAATTATTTTAACGGAATATTAAAAAAATCCAAAAAATACTACTTTAAAGTACATTTTTACATGGAGCTGATGATGCTGACACAGTTAGCAGGTGGGGTGGAGTTCTACTTTTAGCAACTGAACTTTCCAGTTTCCATTGGCTGTGATCATAACCTCTGCTAAACTATCATACAAACCACATATCTATGCTCAGAGTTACATAATACTAGTGAGTATTTTGCATACACATGGTTCAGATGTTTGTAATCATGTGCGTTGGTGTGTGATGCAAACATGTCATGTGCAGTTTGTATCCTGAAATAGAACTGCAGAGGACTTCATCAGGGTTCAGGCCTGTTAGCCAAGTAGCATGTTGTCAATTTAAACTGGATCATGGTACAAAAAATCTTTTGAGACCCAGCTCTAGCACATCATCTGGTGTTACAGTACATTTTAAGTTAGACAAGAGTTTTAGTTAGCGTACTAGTATAGTGATCATTGTTGAACGTTAAAGCATGCATCACAGTTAAGAGTATGTTATCTTAGTGATGGTTTTACAAACTCAGTTTGGTTGTTAGATAGACTAGTGTCTAAGCAGTGTTAACAATGTTAATAACTAATAATGAGCTCCTATAATTATTAATTTAATATTAAATAATTGTTAATTAATCAGAACTAATCAATAATTAATAATAGTGACACGTCTGTTAATGAAGCACTATTTATTGACCCCTACCCGGTAATTGCACAGTAAATTATTAAAGACTGAGACAGCATTGCACATAAAATCTGTAAAATGAACATGGCAGGATTCATGAAATTCATAAAATATTACCTTTCTTGTGTAAGATAACTGCAGTTACTATCCATCCGACAACAATAAGACATGCTGAAACTGAAAGGCCGACAATCCACTTCCAAGTATCAAAGACTTTACCTAAAATGAAAGTACATTTACCAAATATTACTAAATACTTTAAGAAACTGGACAACAGTTAGTCAATAACTTAAAAACATCCGTTTGCCAATAAATAGATAAAAGCCCTTGGGCCCTGTTCATCATGCTCCTGTTTCATTATTAATATCTCATCTGTACACCTGATGATTACAGTAGAACTTTACTCAACACCACAGTGTATGTTACTCACCGTACGCATGAATATAAACCTGGTCACCTACTAATTTATGCGCTTATCCAATCAGTCAATCATATAAATCATATCACAATGGCACAATGCATAAAATCATGCAGATACAGGTCAAAAGTGTTTCACTTCATATCCCGGAACAGGGGAAAACGTGATCTCTGTAACTTAAACATAACATGATTGTTGGCACCAGATGGTCTGGTTTGAGTATTTCAGAAACTGTTGATCCGAAAAAAATTCAAAACACAGCAGTCTATAGCGTTTATAGTGAATGGCTAAACTTCAAATTCTTGTTTTTGGCAGACAGGAGTGGTCTTTGGCTGTTGGAGCTTGATCACCTAAAGTTTGATATTTTGTGCATGCTGAGATGCTTTCATGCTTATCAGGATTATAAAGAGTGATTTTCCACCCACAGCACTGATACTCACTCGATTTATTTATTTATTTATTTATTTATTTTTTGCACCATACAGAATACAGTACCAAAAAAAATGCCGCAGAAAGTCACTGAGATTTTTTTTCTTCATTCTGATGTTTCATGTGAATATAGATTGAAGCTCATAATCTGTATCTACATCCAATTCAATTAAATTTTATTTGTATAGCGCTTTTAACAATTGACATTGTCGCAAGGCAGCTTTACACAATCAAAATAATTATTTAAGTTTGTATGAGATGTGAACGTATGAATCAAAATGATAAGACTTTCCCTGCTGAGCAAGCCGAGGACGACCGCGACAGTGACGAGGAAAAACTCCCTGAGATGGTAGTAGGAAGAAACCTTGAGAGGAACCAGACTCAACCCATCCTCATTTGGGATAAAACGGATAGCAGGGATTGATCTGCATCATACTGCGTGTGATCTACATGATGATGTGCATTGTGCTGCTGCCACATGATTGGCTGCTGAGATAAATGCATAATGAACCTGGGGTATAGGTATTCCTATTAAAGTGGACCGTGAGTATAAGATTTTTTTTTTTTTTTTTTGCATTGACACTTACGACTTATGATAACGTCTGCTTCCATCATGTGATGACCTTGTAGAAGTCTGCAGTAAAATCTGTTGGAGTTGCTATAATCATAAACAGTGATGCGGCGTTTCACAGTGAGGCCCTCAGTCTCTCTGTGTATCTGTGTGTCTTCAGCAGTTAGAGGGGCTCCTTCTCTGTCCAGCCACAGAACATCAGGTTCATATTTCCAGCCTCTGGACTCACACACTAGATTAATTCCTCCCGAGTTATCATACGTCTCCATCATGATCACTGGGTGACTTCCCTGAGCTATGAACAATACATAGAAATATAATTGTAAATTCAGTGAAAGTAAATTCAACATTTAATTAAATATTGAATAAAATAAGAAAGATAACATAAAAAATATTATAGGGTATTATCTCATGGTAATTTTCAAATTATAGATGTATTTGATTTTAACTGTATTTTATTACTTTAAAAATAGTATATGTTTTTTAAAGCATGTGATTTAAAATTATGATTGTGTTGTACATTAAATTAGCTAATTATTAACTATTATTAAATTAGCACCCTCCCGAGTAATCCTCTGTGATCAGACACAAATGAACCGTTTTCTCTGTCTTGTACAGTAGATCTACTTATCACAATTTGAGCCTATACTCATCTAACCACTCAGTATAGAAAATCAGAATGGATTGATCAAAGATTTAAAGAGCGGTAATCTTGGTGCATTTCCTACACATATTAGTAAAGTAATTTATCTAGATTTAGACTACAGTGGAACCTTGGATTACGAGCATAATTCGTTCCGGAAGCGGGCTCGTATTCCAAAATACTCGTAAACCAAATTTAATTTTGCCATAAGAAATAATGAAAACTCAAATTATTCATTCTACAGCCTAAAACAATAAATACATTAAAAATTATTAATACAACATATAAGGTAAAAATAAAACAAATTAACCTGCACTTAACATAAAAAAGTACAAATAAATCCAGACAGTTAAGTGTTTCCTTTTGTGCCTGCAGGCACCGTGTATTTGTATGTGTGTGTGTGTGTGTGTGTGTGTGTGTGGAATTAGCCCCTCGCCTCATCTTAAACAGTAAAACTCCTTAACCCTCCCTCACCTCGCTTTTTAAGTTTCACAATTAACATACACAATGCAAACACTGTTTTAACGGGGAAAAAAAAGAAATCTCTCTAATGATACTCGCGTGAGCATAACAAATGAACCAGCACCTTACCTTTGAAAAGAGTCGTGGCAGAGCTGTTTTCTGTGTAAATAAAGCGCCGGGGAGATCTGTGTGTGTGTCTGTGTGTGTAAAAAGTGTGTGTGTGTGTGTGTCGGTGTGTGTGGGGCACAGTGTCAAATTACGCGCGCACAAACAGAAGAGAGAGGGAGATGTTGATTATAAGAGACATGCACTAAGATGCAGCAGGGGACTCTTATTTTGACACAGTGGACGCAGCAGGGGAGACGATTACCCATAATTCCTGCAGCGCAAGAGAGAGAAAAATCATTGGCTCAGTTGTGATCACTTGCCGCTCGGTGTCAAAATAAGAGTCGCATGCGTGATACATGATACTCGGCGCTCGTAAACTAATACTTGCTCGGTTTCCGATTAAAAATGTATTTAAAATCTTTGCTCGGTTTGCGGAACACTCGTAAACCACGTTACCCTCAATCCGAGGTTCCACTGTATTTGTTACAGACTTTTGTTTTGACAATAATGTTCACATTTGCTGTTTTATTTCCTGTTTGATGTTCAGCTGTTTCTGGTTAAGCCTGTCTATTGGCATTATTTGTGACCCAATCAGTGAGAACCTAGCCAGTATGTGAAAACCTAGCTAAGTATTTATTTATTTATTCATTTATTTACTGTGAGTCACTGTTTTCTACATAAAATCATGTATCATGTACATGTTGCATGTCTTTTTAAAATTGAAGAGTCCATATATTTTTGATTAAATACTCATGTTGCTTGTTTGAACGTTTTAGAAACAAATGGAAAACACCTTGTTAATAATATACTGAACCAAAAATAAATGCAACACTTTTGTTTTTACTCGCATTTTTATGAGATGAACTCAAGGATCTGAAACATTTTCTACATACACAAAAATAACCATATCTTTCAAATATTGTTCACAAATCTGTCAAAATCTGTGATAGTGAGCACTTCTCCTTTGCCAAGAAAATCCATCCCACCTCACAGGTGTGCCATGTCAAGATGCTGATTAGACAGCATGATTATGGCACAGGTGTCTCTTAGACTGGCCACAATAAAAGGCCACTTTGAAATGTTCAGTTGTATCACACAACACAATGCCACAGATGTCGCAAGTTTTGAAGCAGCGTGCAATTGGCATGCTGACAGCAAGAATGTCCACCAGAGCTGTTGCTCGTTAATTGAATGTTCATTTCTCTGCCATAAGCCGTCTCCAAAGGCGTTTCAGACAATTTTTCAGTACATCCAACCAGCCTCACAACCGCAGACCACGTGTAACCACACTCTATGCGAAGGAGATGTGCATGAGGCAAATGGTAGTCACACCAGATACTGACACCAGACAGTGGTTTTCTGAGTCCCCAGACCCCCCAGTAAAACAAAACTGCATGTTTCAGAGTGCCTTTTATTGTGGCCAGTCTAAGACACTCCTGTGAGGTGGGATAGATTTTCGCAGCAAAGGAGTGCTCACTATCACATGAAATTAGCTAGGTCTTTAGGGGCACCAGCAGCAGTGTTTAGGTGTATTCCGAGAGCCAGAGCGCCGGACATAGCAGGTAATCTTAGGGCTCTAGGACAGCATAGGTTCTCTAAGATAGTGGTACTTGCTGGAGCTAATAATATACGCCTTCGCCAGTCAGAGGTTAGTAATAGTAACTTTTCAGAGGTGTTTAAACTAGCGAAGGCGATGTCCGAATAAGTAGTTTGCTCTGGTCCCATCCCAATGAGACGTGGCGACATAGCTTACAGCAGGTTATGGTCGCTGAACCACTGGATGTCCAAATATAACGTGGGCTTTATAGATAACTGGAAGACCTGGAAGAGGGAAAAGTTGGTAAACTGGTATGTTTAGATGCCACAGTCTCAGTGTTTAAGTCTAGGCTAAAAACCTATTTATTTAGCCAAGCATTTTTGTAACTAGATTAGCCTTAGGTAAAGGAGCAGATCTGGGGGACTCATGGACGTAGAGTATTCTGGTGAACTGGTATGTTTAGATGCTGTCCTCCCCACTATCATTGATCACTCAGGTTTGTTGACGGTGAGGTGATTGGTTGCTTTACATCTCAGTTCCCCCTCATGTCTGTGTTTCCTTCTGGCTCTCCCTTTTAGTTATGCTGTTATAGTTAGTCCTGCCGGAGTCCCTGCTTGCACTTAGCACTAAATATACATTTACCTTATACATTATGTGAATGGGACCATACCTAACTGTTATCTCTCCTTTTCTGCTCTCTCCCTCTCTCTTTCCCTCTCTCTGTCGAGCTACACATGTCGTTCCTGACGTGCCATTGATCCAGACTCCCTCTGCCCTCTGGACCTGTCTGACTCATCCTGGTGCCCCGCTTCTGGTTGGGGATCTTGTCACATGGATGCCCCGTGTTTCTCTTTGAGATGCGTCTGGTGTCTGGGGATGATTTCACTCTACTTTGAAAACGGTTCTGGCCTTGACTGATGTTGACAGCTGTTTCTCTCAGGACTTGGCTACAGTCGCTCAATAGTTCAGGACTGGAATTTCCTACAAGTCTACCTGAGCCTCCAATAACTACCAGGACTCCATATTAACTTCAATTAACATCTGTTAACAACTGTTATACTAAACTGCCTGCCACCTAACACACAGTATGAATGCAGATCAGTTCCTGCTTTCTGTTTCACCCAAATGAGGATGGGTTCCCTGTTGAGTCCAGTTCCTTTCAAGGTTTCTTCCTATTACCATCTCAGGGAGGTTTTTCTTGCAACTGTCGCCCACGGCTTGCTCATCAGGGACTATCTGACCATTTTTTTGATTCATACACATTCACATTTCATACAAACTTAAATAATTATTTTGATTGTGTAAAGCTGCTTTGCGACAATGACTGTTAAAACTGTTAAAAGCGCTATACAAATAAAATTGAGTTGAACTATCACAGATTCTGACAGATTTGTGAACAATATTTGAGAAATATGGTTATTTTTTGTATGTAGAAAATGTTACAGATGTTTGAGTTCATTTCACAAAAAATGGGAGCAAAAAAAAATGTGTTGCATTTATATTTTTGTTCAGTATAATAATAATAATAATAATAATAATAATAATAACAACAACAACTTTGTTTGCCCCAATAATTGAAGTATCAGGAGATAATATTGCTTTAAATGCCCTGTTTTGTGGAATCCTTCAGTGGAGCACATATCTATAGGTTTTCATAGACCTACAAGGGCGAATAATCAATGTTTAGTGAGGATCGTCCATTACTCGTTCTCATTGAAAGCAGCTTCAAACTGAACCATGTAAGTTATAAATGAAAAAAAAAAAGCCTTCAATATTTGGTGCTAAAATGGCTTGTTATGGTTAAATGCATTACCTTATTTCCATAGTACTAATAATTATGCTGTCGATTGTTGGCTGCGTCTGAACACTTTGTCTGATAGACTACAGAGCTTTAATTATGGTTACACAGAACATAAAATAAACCAAGTGGGAAGTAGATGGATGATAAAAATGTACACACAGGTTTTATGACTGTTCAGTTGTCATCTTTTCTGAACAGCAGCTTTTTTACATTTGGTCGTCAATGAAAGAATTAACAATCACTGCTGACTTTCCCCTGAAAATGGTGAAATGAAGAAACACTATTTCTGATCACCATAATCTTTGCTTCCTGATAGGAAAGTGATTCCCAAGTACCAAGTGATATTACACTATCCAAGCATTTAAAAAATATATACAGCACATTTATACTTGGTGTACGTGGTTTGAGACTAAACCACGTACACCAAAAGGTTTTTCATCAATTCATCTGTAATAAAAGCATCAGCTTCTATTGACATTTTATTATAAGGACTTTTGTTTCAAGTTATTTAAATTTGATCCCCAATCAGAAATTATTACAAGTTAAGGTACTGAATACCAGGTTATGTTTTTTATATCCAATGGGTGATTCTACTGCTTTCCTTTTTTTTTTTAACAGAACAGTGGTAGCAAAGTATGTAAACGCTCTGAGTTAGTGATCAGACAGTTGGCAGTTCAAACCCAAGTTCCACCAGGCTGCCATCTGTCGAAACATTGAGCAAGGCCCTTAACCGTCTGCTCCAGGGGTTCTGTAACATGGCGTGCTGTACATTTACATCGACATCTAGATATACCGTGGTTGTATATCTACATCTAGGCATTTGGCAGACGTCCTTATCCAGTTTGACTTACATTTTTATCTCATTATACATCTGAGTAATTGAGGGTTAAGGCCTTGCTCAAGGGACCAACAGTGGCAACTTGGTGATTGTGGGGTTTTCAACCGGAGGTCTTCTGAACCGTAGGCCATTGCCTTAACCACTGAGCCACTGGCTGATCCTGTGCTCTGACCCCTAACATGCTGTGATATGCAAGGAAAATAATTTCACTATACTGTAAAGCAGATGCATCTGGATTTATATTGACAGAGATAGTTCATTAATTCTCTGCATGCAGTAGTGGCAAAAATTATTATTGTATTACAGCTCTCCCTGTGCATAAAATATGATTTCACTAATTAGAATGTGTTAATTGCAATTGGCTTGTTTAGTTAATGGATAGCACAAATATTTAGCAGAATTTTCACTTTCTGAAGCTGGGGTGTCCTCCTCGGCAAAAATGACTGAAACTAGGGAATCTGCAAGTGAATTGTGGGCAAGTGAGTTAGGGGCAGTGGTCGCTCATACGGTTAAGGCCCTGTGTTACTACATTACTATTGGAAGTTTGGAGGTTCAATCCCTGGTACTGCCAAGTTGCCACTGTTCAGTCCTTGAGCAAGGTCCTTAACCCTGTCTGATCCAGGGGTGCTGAATCCTGGCTGACCCTGCGCTCTGACCTCAGACTCCTAACAGGGATATCCAAAGAAATTCACTGTGCTCTAAGGTACAAATCTTAACTTCCATGTAAAATGCAAATTTCTGTACATGATCTTCAGGAAGCAAGCAAGCAGGCATTGATTGAACAAGTGCCCCAACAGTACTGCACATGTCTTTTTGACTCTCTGCTCAGTTGCACCCAGCAGGTTTTGAATAATAAAGGACTTCATACTAAATATTCATTGTTGCATAGCAATTTCATTGCATAAAACAAAATTTTCCATATTATCGTATATTTAAAAAAAAAATGTAAGAATGCCATTAAAACTTGAAATACACTTTTGTCTCAAAACTTTATAAGCAACAGATCAGCATATTTATTTCAGACACTTTGATAACAAACTATTATAAGACTATTATATTTACGCCCTCAAGAAATAATACACAGTGGAACCTTGGATTACGAGCATAATTCGTCCAGGAAGCAAGCTCGAATTCCAAAACACTTGTAAACCAAATCAAACCTTCCCATAAGTAATAATGAAAACTCAAATAATTCATTCCACAGCCCCAAAAAATAAATACAGAAAAATAATTAAGACAATATATAAAGTAAAAATAAAACAAATTAACCTGCTCTTTACCTTTTAAAAAAGTAAAAAAAAAATATCAACAGACAAATGAACCAGGACCTTACCTTTGAAAAGAAGCGCGACAGAGCAGAGTTTCTGTGTAGAGCAGAGTGTGTGTGTGTCTGTGTGAAGCTGGGGGGGGGGGGGTGTAAAGGCGAGAGAGTGTCTGTGTGTGTGTTGGTGTCAAAAACTTGGCACTCATAAACCAAGACATGCTCGTTTTTCAAGTCAAAATTCATTAAAAATCTTTGCTCGTTTTGCGGAACACTCGTAAACCGAGTTACTCGAAATCCGAGGTTCCACTGTAGTTGCAAGCAATGATGACGGGGCCAAGCACCCTGTGCCATTGCGTCCCAGGTGGACTGCACAACCTGTGTTATTTAACCGTGTTAAGACCTACAAAAAGCCATCAGGTTTACCGCACAACTTGCACATGTTACACACTCTATAGGCCTGATTAGGCTAACTATCTGTTGAGTGCATTGGTGTGTGTGTGCGTGTGTGCGTGTGCGTGTGTGTGTGTGAGATGTGAGGGTTAGTGTGTGTGAGAGAGAGACAGAGGTGTGCGTGTGTGTACTGTGTGTGTGTGTGTGTGTGTGTGTGTGTGTGTGTGTGTGTGTGTGTGTGTGTGTGTGTTTGTGTGAGAGATGTGTGGGTGCGTCAGTCTGTGTGTGAGAAGTAAATGTGTTTGTGCATGTTTGTGTGTGTGTGTTAACATTTGTGATGTGTGTGTTAATATGTGTGATGCGTGCGTGAGACATGATTTGTTAGCATACATGATTTGTTGTGTGTGTCATATATGTTGTGTTTGTGCGTGTATGTGTGAGTGTGAGAGTGCATTTGTGTTGTGTACGTGTGTAGAATAGGCAGCAGATTCTGGAAGAAAAGCATCGCACTATGATGCTACTCAATATGATATCACTAAACGTGATATCACTGCACGTGTCACTGAATATAATGCCACACAAAGTTATTAATTATTTTTCAGCGTAAGTTTAAGGCATCGTCACGGCTGATATCAAAAATCCCTCTACAATTTTGCATCCTCAGTGTCTTTAGATCCCACAGGCCCTGTTTGGTAGTGATCGTATAAATTCCCTAGGAGAAGTGTATCAAAATCCATCGGGTGCATTTTTACAAACGACTCAAAATAACTGACTTCCTTTTGAATTGACCTACAATTATTTGTCCACCTATTTGTTAAATTGTTGTAATAGATTTTTTTAAAATATAATTAATAATTAATTTACTTTACTGTATGTTCAATGCAGCAACATGCAGGCCACAAATGTGCAAATTGCAGAAATATTGGTGCATTTAATTTTGTGAAAATAGTTCTATATTTGGAAATACCTTACTGTGTGTTTGTGGAAGTTAATTTGTACATTACTAAACAAAAATACTCTCATAAAAAGCATAGAATTTCTGGTGCAACGTTTCATGCAGTGTAAATGATAATGAGATAATTAATAAACAGTTGCCTATTTATAATTGCAAACACTCACCTTCCACTTTTGCTTTACATACATCTGTACACTACCTTTAATGTCTATATGACTACTCAGTGAGGAAGTGGGCGAGCAAAAGAGAGAGGTTGATTTAGGTTTTGATGCAGGCTATGATGTCAACAGCACAATTAAGAAAGATAAATGTGCATTGACATAAAAAATAGTGTAAGAAAAAACAAAAAAACAAAAACAATTTATGCATATAGTGTATGATTATGGCTGCTGGCACTCATGCATATACAGGTGTTCCTATTTAAATGACCAGCAGCACTGGATGGTAGAAAATTATATTAACTGGGTTTGCTGGCAACTAGAGCAGAGGGAATGTGAATCAGTAGCTTGCAAAAAGAACCCTTAATGGATTTGTACCGGACATAGCAAACACAACAGCTCATGTCTCTGGTACATACATAAAGTGACTACACTGCCAAGAGTATAATGGTATACAGTACATACAGTACATAACCTATAATACATAATGTCTTTATAGTCACAGGCGTATGTATGTACAGTACCATACTTTATTGTAATGTGAACTTTCCTTACATACAACTGAAAATTTTACTGTTTGAGAGTGTACTATATGCTTCATCTCAGCAACAGCATTCTATCTTGTGTATTGTGCCTCTTTAGTGTTCTAGCACTATCTCTCTGTTTAAGTATTTATAACATTTGAATTGCAAAATGTTCAAATGAGTCCTATGTCCTATTTTACAGAAAATATCATAGAGGTTTAGCTCCACATGACTGTAAAATAAGTGGCTATTCATTCTTTAAGTCTGATTCACAGAACTGAATGTCCAGTTATGTACAGAAGTAGTAAGGACAATATTCTTTTCCAGTAACTGATATAATGATTTGCTACTGATGTCAGAAGCATAATCTGTATTATTTTTTTTATCTAAAATAGCACAACTTGTATTATCTTTCCATTTTACATAATATACACACCTACTGCAAAATTAACCTTACTTTGACTTTATACTTTCTCTTACTTAAGTTCAGACATCATCACAGTACATGTTTTCCTGTCTATTTGTAATTTCGCTTGAGTAATTTATTTAAATACTTCATCCATTCATTTCTACATCCCTTCTCTCATTTCCTCATTTCTATCACCTGTGTTCTTCTCTGTCTCTCCTGTTCTCTCCAGTCTTTTCATTTCTCCTTCTGTATTTTTCTTTATATCTCCCTCCTGCCCACTGAGAGTGATTGTGGTCCCCTGCCGTACTGTGAATGTAGCGATGCTCATGTGAGTAGCATGGAGCGTGCACCTGATGAGAATATGTTATGAGAGTAAAAATTCTCCATTTGATTCTCTATATAATCCATTTTCCACTTTTTACTTTCACTAGTGCTTGGACACCAACAAGGAAGAAAGTTTTCTCAGTATGCCAGAGCCATGATCAGACTGCATGCTGCACATCAGAAATGCTGGCCTCCCAGTAAGTCCCAAACATTAAAACATATTTTTGCAAACATATTGGCACCAACAGAGTTTATGCCTAAGTGCCTTCTGTGCTGGGGATCATTTACTCAGTCAGTGAGTGAACGCCCAGTGTAAAACATCCTTAATCAGAAATCTGAAATACTACAATGTAGTACAACTACAGGTTGCTGCAATGTAACTACAAAATTTATACACAAAATTTATAATATTAAAAGAAAATCAAATTAATTGTAGCAGTTATTGTAAAAAAAAAACTTCAGTGCAGAAGTGAAACTTACCCTCAACAGTAACATAGATACTGATGTCATCAGACCAGGATTTGTCTTCAATGAGACATTGATATTCTCCTTCATCAGAGACTCTGAGCGCTGAGAGTTTGAGTGAAGCGTTGCCTTTCTGTAGCTCCTCTTTGAACAGTGACGTTCTCGCTCTGTAGGATTCAGCCTGATCTTCATTTCTGTCTTTGTGATCCTTATAGAGATGCACTAATGAGTTCACTACATCTAGTCTAACCCATTGTACTGTCATGTCCACAGCGCTGGTGCTGGGTTTGGTAAAACAGGGAAGAACCAGGTCTTTACCAGCTACAGCACCAAGAGGAACATCCGGACCAAACACCTTTAAACTCTCTGTAACACAAATGCTATATATCACTATACACTTTCAATGTGTAACAAGGCACACTTTATTCATTGCATTTTTACCTTTACATCCAATAAAATGTGGAAACATGGTCATAATTTATAATTAATATTTTATTTGTTTTATGCCTTAACTAAATACAGTTAGGCGGCACGGTGGTGTAGTGGTTAGCACTGTCACCTTGCAGGGTCCGGGTTCGATCCCCGGTCAAGCTCGATTCCCGTCTCTGTGTGCATGGGGTTTGCATGTTCTTCCTGTGCTTTGTGGGTTTCCTCCCACAGTCCAAAGACATGTAGGTTAGGCTAATTGGCGTTCCCAAATTGTCCGTAGTGTGTGAATGACTGAGTGTGTGTGTGTCTGTGCCCTGAGATGGATTGGAACCCTGTTCAAGGTGTACCCTGCCATGTGCCCTATGTCTCCTGCATAGGCTTCAGGCCCCCCGTTACCCTGAATACAGGATTAAGCGGTATAGATGATGAGTGAGTGAGTAAATACAGTTAAAATGATCAAGTAAATTTCAAATAGGGCTGCCAGTACAAATTTCCATATGTGTGTAGACTGTTTATGTATGTAAAGGACAAAAACATGCAAGATTCCATTTTTGGCAAATTTCTTTCCACATCTATTTAAAAATAAGCTATTCATTTTCTTATTACATAAGATGAATAATGTGCTGTGTATACACATGCACGCACACATACTTGCGCACACACACACACACACACACACACACACACACACACACACACACACACACACACACACACACACACACACACACACACACACACACACATTCTCAGTTCTCTGGAAATTCTAAGTGAAACCAAATCTGTACGAGCTCCTCCCTGAAACAAGTCTGAATCTGTCCTGGAGGTGAACTAAATAATTCAGTCCAATTGTGAAAAAGCCCTTAAATGGTGCTAGACCTACATCTAAAGAAATGAATGTCTTGATAAAACAGCACAGAAATTGTACTAACGTTCTAATCTTTATGTTTGGTTCATATAATACTTAAACTGAATCAGTTTGTTTCAAAGACTTGTCTTTCTCTTACATATAACAAAAAAAATTTTTTTAACCTTCTGGGTGTATCTAATTTTGTAATTTGTTGTTGTTGTTGTTGTTGTTGTTGTTGTTGTTGTTGTATTTTAGCTTCTTTTAAATTCTCATTTATCTTTACTTTTTGACAAAGCAACCAACAATGTTTCCTAGTAGCACTGACAGGTAACTTCTTAGTATTATTTCCCTTTAGAAATAATACTTTAACATTCTACACTTACTTTATAAGTTTAGAATGTTACCAGAGAACATTAAAAGTCTCTAAAGTATTTATGATTTGAAGCGTTTACCAGCTTCAGAGCGACTGAGGAGGAGCTTCTTCCCGCGGGCGATAAAGTCTCTTAATCAGTACACCACACAGTACACATCCACACTCATGCTTCTTGCACTCTCTCTGGACATTTGGGACATTCTTTGACACTAGTGGTTACTGCACACCTGCACTTTACTTATTTTATTTTATTTTGTTTCCCTGATGAACAAGTCACTTTAAGTATGAACACTTTACTGCATATTTACCCCCCCCCCCCGAACTTTTTATTTATACTCCACTTCATTCCAACACAAAAATTCCCTAAATTCTATATTTTCTATATTGTACACCTAGGTCTTCTTATATTCTTATATTTCTTATATTTTCATATATTTTTTATATTTTATATTTTGTACTATACATATATTTTATTCTTTCTTAGTTAAATTGGCTTTCTTTTTTCCTTTTTTATATTTATTTCCTATTAATAGTCACTGGCGGTCGTATAAGCATTTCACTGCATATCATACTGTGTATGACTGTGTATGTGACAAATAAAATTTGAATTTGAATTTTAAATGCTTCTGCATTTCTGATAGTCCAAGTCAGTATTTCATGTCTAAGAACCTCATTTAGCCAAATTTAACTGTCTTCTGTCTGTGTTTGTTGTTACGTGTCTTAGTGTACTTTTTCAAAAAAATAAGCATAAAATTGTTACAGTTTGTGTTTTACTTAGATCTGAGTCACTTCGCATTGCAATTTCACATTTTTTTTAAGCCAAGCATATGACTACCCAATTCAATTAATCACTGAGTCATCAGTCTTCATCAATTTTCTCAAGATCAGATCTCTTTTAGAAATATACCTATACTAAAAGGTGGCCACTGTCATTAATTACGTCTCTACTTTATTGTCCTACAATCGCCATTATATTGCTCAGCCAATAGGTTTATGAATTTGGTTTCACGATTGTGATAATAAAATAAATATATACAGTGCCGTGAAAAAGTACCCCCCCCCCCTCCTTTATCATATTTGTCACACTTCAGATCATCAAAAAATTTTTATAAAGGAATATTTGCCACAACCAGGTCTGATTTCATGGCACTATAAAATTAATATTCAAATAAATAAGGAATCACCCAGAATATTCTCTAAGCTAAGCTTATTTTCTCATAAATCAAGCATTTTTTGCTATTTCAAGTCATTGCTCTCCACGTGTGACAACAATCTCTCAACTTATTCATATTCACTATGAGTTATGGTGTTAAAATGTAAGCCCATAATATGTCCCAGTCTCCAAAACCTACTGTACAGTATGTTAACATATATCACAATAGAGTTACATTTGTCATGGGCAATTCCTCCCCAGACCACAAAAGACACCATTACTCACATTTCTGAATGTTTCCTTCTGTTGTCTGTATCACTTATTGTTCTATGTTCTCCTAAATTGTTCTCTTATAGCAGTTTTTTTTAAAACTCCAGTCCTTACAGCAGTTCTGCCATTTACACCTTTCTGCCATTTATCATATTTCTCTGAGTGGCGAACAAAACGTTTACAAAAGAGTTACACAAGCCTGTTTACAAGAACAGGATCAGCTCTTAATGTACAACACTATGGATAAAACTTGGTGTGTGAAAACAACCTTAGAATTCTGAGTATATTACTTACAACACACACATACACACGTACACACACACACACACACACACACACACACACACACACACACACACACACACACACACACACACACACACACACACACACACACACACACACTTTTCATACCTGATTGAAAATCCATAAAGCTGTAGAGAATCAGGAGAGTCAGAAATATCAACGAAAAACAGTTTGTCATTATTGCTGAATAATATTTAACAAATTACTGTAAGTACATACTGAGAGCATGAAGTAAAAAGACACTAAAGTCTGTTTGTTCTGAAATGCAGGATCAGTTTAATGCACTTTCGTTTGTGTGACCTGTCTAACCTGTTTTTTTTTTTGTTTGTTTTAACTGTAAGACTCAACACACATTAAACAAAGCATGCTTTGATTTATGCTTGTGTCTTTGAGACAGTTGTGATAGACTGAGTTTGCAAAACTAAACCTAAATTTTTCACTCATTTCTTAAAGAAAAAATTACCCCTTTATCCTATGTACAGGTTTGCAGGGGCACACACTCACTATGGGCAATTTGGGACTGGGGAAAGAACCCAGAGTACCCATTTTGAAATTGGATGTGACAGCAGAAAGAGATGCACCTTTTCAAACACTGCTCATGACTTAGGAAGAGAAAAAAATGCACACACACACATAGCTCATACCTCCTAGAGTGTGCTGTCATGATCCTTTAGATGCTGTGTATTGCAGGGTGAAACAAGCAGCTTTATTTGTCTGGAGCATCCCATGGTATTTGATCGGACTACAATCTGTGGAGTTTGGAGGCCAATAAGCCTGATATTAACACCACATAACATTAACACAGATTATCAATTACATACCAGTAAACTGGTGATTGGATCATGGGCACCCAAGGCTTATCTTTTCCTATGGGAGCAAAGGCCACCCTGTCCAGTTTGATCCCAGAAAACAGCCAATGCAGTACAACTTACAGAAAATGTCAAGGCTGGCCATGATGGAAAGGAACCAGAACACCAGGTGCAGCACAGTCCACGATGCCTGTGGCCTAGACAGCAAAAAGACCAATGTTGCCTAACCTGGCATCCAAACTCCCCAGATTCCAATCAATGTATGGGATACACTGGACAAACAAGTCTTTTCCAGGGAGGTTCCCCCCCACAACCCACAGCACCCAAATGATCTGCTGCCAATGCCCTGGTGCCAGATACCACAACACTCCCACCTGGCCTTCAGAGGTCTTGTGATGCCATGCCCCAAGGGTGCCAGAGCTGCTGAGGTGAGGGGAACCTACACAATACTGGACATAATGTTTTAGGTTGTCATTTTATTGTCATTGTCATTGTTATTATTGTCATTATATATATATATATATATATATATATATATATATATATATATATATATATATATATATATACAGAGCTCTGGAAAAAATAGGAGACTACAGTATAGCAAGTATTCCATTCAGTGTCTGCTGAATTCAAACACAAGCACAGCTTATTCTGTTTATTGAGGTGTTAATTAAGTGATCACCTGAATCAAATCTTATTTAATGAGGAAATAATGAAAACCACTGCTGCTATATGTGGATGGTAGTACTAATAGTAGAATATAAATATATATGGCAAGGGCTAATATAAGCCAGTATCAATGAAATCTTACTTTCACACCGTGGAAGATTTGTCAAAATAGCTAAATGTATAACTGTTTTAAAAGCATGCAGTACATAAAAGATCAGGTTAAATTTGACCCATGTACTGTAAATTAGGCTTTCTACCCTCTCATATGGACTTTTTAGAAGCTATCTTAATACAATATTTGGTTAAATGTTTGTATGTAATATGGTGCTAAGGTGTCTTTATGTGAATAAGAGCACATTATTGTGTTATTTTTATTACATGTATTATTTTTTACTCTATGATGTTCTACACCAAAATTTAAGTGTACTTGACCTCTGCATTTTAGGCAAGAACACTTAATAATAGGTTTCTTGGGTATATCTTGATCAAAATATTAAGTGCAAGTGCAGGCCAAAGTGTACCTAAAGGTTCTGTATACTGTACTTGTTAGTGTAAGCTGTGTATACTTAAATTTAATTTTAATACTTATTTATTTAATAATTACTTACTGTAATATAATACCCTTATTTTAAAAAAGGGAAGCCATCTTGATTTAAATAATAAATGGACAGAGCAAGTACCTCTTGTTGAGCTAAGATTTCTCTTCAAGTTCTAGAACTAGAACTAAAGGATTGAACATGATCCAGGTGTGACCACTGTGGTACATTGATTAAAATGCAAAAATAATTTAATGTGTTCATGGTTTATTAATAAGATTAAAAAATATATAATAGTGGCATGGACATACGAAACAGAGTGTCAGAGTTACCCTCAGAGGCATATGGCTGTGGCTGCTATGTGCTGCTTTGTGTTTGTGAACTTTGTGTATAGTGCTTTTATTAAAGAGTGATTGTTGTTTCTGGATTCAGTCTGTAGTCCAGCCTCATTAAACAGGTATTTTATGTGACCCACATTCTTGATTATTTCAATCTGACCATCCCAGCATCATCTTACTATCACTTACTATACAATTAAAAAATTTATTAAGATGAGTCTTTATTTGTCACATATACATTAAAGCACAGTGACATTTTTTTCTTTGCATAGCCCAGCGTAACTGTGGTCAGTAATGATACAGCGCCCCTGGAGCAGATAGGGTTAAGGGCCTTGATCAAGGTGGAGCAAGGTGGAGCAAGGTGGAGCTGGGGATTCCGATCAGTAACTCAGTACCTTAGCCCCCTGAGCCACCACTGCCCAAGTGACAATGAGTTTATCAATTTATTTCCAAGTGTTTGCACCTGGGAAGACATGAATAATCACACAGAAGAAAAAATGCAGGGAAATACAGTACAATCCACCATTGTGACAACACCACCACAAACTGTGTTGTAAGACTGGGTTTGTTGTTAAATTATGAAGACTCGAATCAAGCCTAAATTAATAAACTCAAACTTTAATTTAGCATGAACACCACTGAGCAGACAAAATTACAAAAAAAAAAAAAAAAAAAAAAACACAACAAAAAAACACAACAAAAAAACAAAACAAAAAAACAAACACGATATTCCCAACAGTTATAACATTTTCTCATCTTAAGTCTGCGTACCTCTACATGTGGATTAAATTGTGTTCCATCATTTCGCAATGTAGTAATAAAATGAGAATAAACAAGATAAACTCATCATTTTTGTTTCATGGTGTCTGAAACACTTAAAGCTGATGAAAACAAACACCTCTGCAGACTAGAGCTTTTATTTCAAGTCGGCTTGGTTATTGTAATGACCTCTGTCTCTCTTGCACTGTTGCAAAAATGCTGGTGCACGTTTTTACAAGGGGCATGTGAACGGGAACACATCCTGGCATCCTTACTTTAGCTCCCTGTGCAGTTTAGGTTCAGGTTCAAGGTCTTGTCAATAGCCTTCAAAGACCTTAATAACCTAGAATCATAATATACACTCACCTAAAGGATTATTAGGAACACCATACTAAAACAGTGTTTGACCCCCTTTTGTCTTCAGAACTGCCTTAATTCTACGTGGCATTGATTCAACAAGGTGCTGAAAGCATTCTTTTGAAACATTGGCCCATATTGATAGGATAGCATCTTGTAGTTGATGGGATGCACACCCAGGGCACGAAGCTCCCATTCCACCACATCTCAAAGATGCTCTATTGGGTTGAGATCTGGTGACTGTGGGGTGACTGAACTCATTGTCAAGTTCAAGAAACCAATTTGAAATGATTCGAGCTTTGACATGGTGCATTGCTGCTGGAAGTAGCCATCAGAGGATGGGTACATGGTGGTCATAAAGGGAGGGACATGGTCAGAAACAATGCCCAGGTAGGCTGTGGCATTTAAACGATGCCCAATTGGCACTAAGGGGGCTAAAGTGTGCCAAAAAAAGATCCCCCACAACATTACACCACCACCACCAGCCTGCACAGTGGTAACAAGGCATGATGGATCCATGTTCTCATTCTGTTTACGCCAAATTCTGACTCTACCATTTGAATGTCTCAACAGAAATCGAGACTCATCAGACCAGGCAACATTTTTTCAGTCTTCAACTGTCCAATTTTTTATTTTTATTTTTTGCCCGCATACTGGATGTTTTTCGCTTTTCACACCATTCTTTGTTAACCCTAGAAATGGTTATGCATGAAAATCCCAGTAACTGAGCAGATTGTGAAATACTCAGACCGGCCTGTCTGGCACCAACAACCATGCTGAACCATGAGTTCAGGAGATTGTCTTAACCAGGACCACACCCGTAAATGCATTGAAGCAACTGCCATGTGATTGGTTGATTAGATAATTGCATTAATGAGAAATTGAACAGGTGTTTTTAATAATCCTTTAGATGAGTGTATAGGTGACATTTTAAAGCCTTATAGTCCAGCACAATCTCTCAGGTCTGGTTAACCTAGATTTAGGAACTAAGTAAAAACTGGTGAAGAGTTGGGGCGGTCGTACATTTTCACTAACAGCTCCTAAACTTTGGAATGAGCTGCCCCTACATCATGCAGGCCGCTAAACTTCTCTCACCTTATGACCATTTTATACTCTTTGGCATTTAATACAGACATGAGTTCTTCTCCCTGTTTTTATCTAGTTTTACTTGTTGTTATCTATTGTTTTATCATTTTATTTGCTTATTTTATGCAATGAGGGTGAACTTTTTATTGTTGTTTATTTTGGATTTGGATTATTTTAGTTTGTTATTATTGTCTTACAAATCTAAATACTTTTATCTGATTTTAACTTCTGAAATTGTACGATAGTATAATTAATGTAAACACACTTCAATTTTAATTTTTATTTAAAATGTTACTGAAATTGATATTCATCTTATAAGAAAGATTAAAATGGGATAGAATATAAAATAGATATTTATTTATTAGTAGCAGTGATTATCAGCGGTGCTAAATTATTATCCCCTTCACCAGGACTGAAGAATGGATAGAGTTTCTCAGTGAAAGACTGAGCGGTGAAAGAGAAAATATGAGATCTGGCTTTCACATCATAAAAGGAGACCTGACCCTTTCTATAATCCACAAACACCCCCACCTTCTCCACCTTCTCTATTAGTGTGAGGAGCACATCAGGATCAGCATTAGCCCAGTACTCATTCTCGTTCCTCAGTTCAACAGTCCAGACCCCATTCTGAGGTTTCAGTGTAATCGTTTCCTTCCTGTCAATGCTCTCTGTCGCTAATCCTAATGTCCACTCAGTTTTTCCGCTGACCTGCACCTCATAATAAAATGTCCTTGAAGAGAAACTCTGCTTTGCCAGAACAAAGGGACCATAGTCAAATCTCTGTGGTGTATCACGGAGATCCTGAGGTGTGTTTCCACATGTCACTTGTTTTCCATCCTCAGACACTTTGAGATTGGGATGAGCTGCATCAGGATCCAGGGTCACATCCACTGAGAGAAACATTAAGAAACACGTATTACACAACAAAACCAAATATTCATTCAAAGAAATAATGACGGAGAATTCATCTCTTTGTGATTATCCTCTTGTTACAGTTTGTCTATGTATGTATGTATGGATGTATGACTTTGAGTCTACACAACTTAGCTATAATATCAAAATCTGACTAATATTGTGTGAGAGGGAATGAAGATACAAATGTAAAATTGTTCTTACCTGAATACTGCTTCTTTCTTGCTAATTCTGTTAAATATAATTAAGTAAGATGTTATTTTTATTCTAAAATAAAATATAAATAAATAAACTACAAAGTATCAAATATTTAAAGATATTTACCTATATAGATATAGACCAAAAGTACAAAACAAATAAATTAAATTATAGATTTTCTCACTCACTCATCGTTTATACCATGCTATCCTGTATTCAGGGTCACGGGGGGCCTGGAGCCTATCCCAGGAGTCTTAGAGCACAAGGCAGCATACACCCTAGACAGGGTGCCAAACTAACAGGACAAACACTAATACACACACTCACAAGCTCATTCACAAACTATGCGCAATTTGGGTACAGCAATTAGCCTAATCTGCATGTCTTTGTACTGTTGGAGGAAACCAGAGTACCCAGAGGAAACTCACCAAGCACGGGGAGAACATGCAAACTCCATGCACACAGACCCCAAGGCGGGAATTGAACCCGTAATCTGGAGGTGCATGGTAACAGTGCTAACAACTACACCACCATGCTGCCATCATTAGATTTTCTCACTCATTCATCGTCTACCCCGCTTTATCCTGTATTCAGGGTCATGGGGGGCCTGGAGCATATCCCAGGAGACTTAGGGCACAAGGGAGGGAACACCCTGGACAGGGTGCCAATCCATCACAGGACACACACATATACAGTACACTCGCACACTACGGGCAATTTGGACACGCCAATCAGACTAATCTGCATGTCTTTGGACTGTAGGAGAAACCCGGAGTACCCAGAGGAAACCCACCAAGGATGGGGAGAACATACAAACTCCATGCACACAGAGACAGGAATCGAACCTGGACCCTGGAGGTGCAAGGCAACAGTGCTAACCACTACACCACCGTGCCGCCTCATTAATTTTTTTGTGAGGGAAATTATAAGCTGTGATAATCTTCCCTGTATATAGTCTTATAATTTTCTCCTATTTCTCAGTCTCATTTTGTTAAAAAAAAAACAAAAAAAAAACACAAAGTCCAAGAAGTTTTAAAAACTCAGGTGCAATTACCGTCTTCCACCCTCTTTCTCTGTGGGTCTGAGAACAGAAAAAAAAGAAAAAAAAAGTCAAAAACTGTTTTTAGAGAAGATGTTGCTTATGCTTATTTGCTGATTACTTGCATACCTTCATAGCTACAGTTATGTGTGTTTTGTTTTTAAGGATTAAGCACCATATCACAAGGCAAAATTAATTTCAAACTGATTTCACAAGCAGGGCAAAGTGTTTAGCATTTTCTACAGTTGCCTACCCAGTCACCAAAACCAAATCCTACAGTATATAACACTTTTCGGACATGGTAGAATGGTAGACTGTCAACATGAAAGTGCACCTGAAATATCTGCAGGAACTGTGTGATGCAATCATGTCAAGATGAAAAAAATCTCAAAGGAATATTTTCAACATCTTGTAGAACCCGTGTGACAAAGCAAACAGAGAATTTAAATTATTCAACTCAGCATTCAAAAGTGATTATTCTTTATATTTCAAATTAAATGTAATTGTTTAATGAGGGAGAGTGTGGCTTAACCTTTAAATGATTTATGCATCCTGAGAGATTGTAAAACAATTTTTACAATGTTTGTAAAAATTGTTCTTACCTTCAAAAGTCTTCATCTCTGCTAATTCTGTGAAACATGGAATATAATAGTTTTTGATGTTTCAATTTATTAGTTTAAATAATTGGTCAATCTAAAAACTTTTAATATGAAAATAATCCTAAAAGTTTTGCAAACTAAATACCATGTTCCATCATCCGTCGCTGCAGCACTGAAAAGAGAGTTAATAGTTAATATTAGAAATTCTTGTAGAAGACTTTTGAATACACATTTGGGTTGCACGATTTGATAAAAAAAAAATCACATTGAAATAATTTTAACACATATTACAAGATTACAATTTAAACTGCTAAATTTAACTATTAAATGATCCATTGTCTATTAAAAAATATTTATTTATGCTAACAGCAAATAATTGAAAACATGTCATCTCTCATTAAGAGGATGTTAGCAAATATTTATTTATCAACTTTTTATTATTTATTATTTAAAAAAAAAACAACTTTTTTTAATTACTGACAAACTCTAAATTCTTACCTGTGTGTATATTACATATAATTAATTGCATCCTTTTGCAGATTCAATAATTGCAGAGGTTTACAGTATATTGCAATTTAGATTTTTATGAAATTATTTGTGCAGCATTAACTATTTAAATTAAAAAGAAAAATTAAAAAGAACATTTTTGTCTGTACATTGTTTATACTCACTCTTTCAATTATATCTTTACGCTTCATACATTGAGGACCCAAAACCAATCTCAGAAAATATTCTGTCTGAATTATACATAAAAATAATTAATACAATATAGTATATAAAGTAAAAATAAAACAAATTAACCTTCACTTTACCTTTAAAAAAAAGTAAAAATAAATCCTGACAGATAAGTGTTTCTGTTTATGCGCGCCAGCGCTGTGTGTCCTTGTGTGTAAAGTGCGTGCACACACACATTAATGGAAAGACTGTTTTATCAGAAAGATTAGCAAGGAACATCGCTAATGACACTCGCGTGAACGCATGTTAACAAAATCACTGCTGTGAAGTAAAAAAAATAATAATAATCTGCACTTTACCTTTGAAAAGAATCGCGACAGAACAGAGTTTCTGTGTAGAGCAGAGTGTGTGTCTTTATGTGTGTGTGTGAAGCCGGGGAGGGGGATTTAAAGGCAAGAGAGTGTGTGTGTGTGTGTGTGTGTGTCGGTGTGTGTCGGTGTCAAATTACGTGCACACACACACACACAGGACTAATGATACGCTGAAACAGAGAGGAAAATGTTGATTATACCAGTAAGAGACGAGCACTAAGACCTAGCAGGGGAGACGATTACCCACAATTCCGCAGCGCAAGAGAGAGAAAAATCAGAAACTCGGAACTCGTAAACCAAGATTTGCTCATTTTTCAAGTCAAAATTTATTAAAAATCTTTGCTCGTCTTGCGGAACACTCGTAAACTGTGTTACGCACAATCTGAGGTTCCACTGTATATCTGAATGTCTCTCCAGCCAGATTTTGTCACAGCATCATGCAAAAATGGCTAAACAGAATTTAATTAACCTTTGCCAGTCCTTCAGTATTTCCCTGAATTTAAACCTGCACCATAAACTAAATCAAAATGTTGAGTAGAAGAGAAGCTATGAGCAGTTATGTGTCATGCGTCACAGCATCTAGTGTTTTTTGTTTTTTTACATTCATTTTATTTTACTCATTCAGCGCTTTTGCCTCCAGGTGCGTGTGGCATTATGCCAATCAACGCGACAGTTTACCGTGTATACACAGAGTATGTGGAAGACACAGAAATGAATGTAATGCACTTACAGTACAAGTTGACAAAAGTCCTCAATACAAACACGACTAGCAATGTTATGAACTGTTACTGTATCAGATTATAATAATAACTTACTTGCTCAATGTAAACCAACACCTGCACCAACAGATATTCATTAGAAAATCTACACTGATTATTCGTACTGAGATTAGTTCATATTTTAACCTCTGGAAAAAAAAGTGCTAAAGGGGTAAAAGTAAATTTTAATGCACTGATTAAAGACAAAACGTAATCTTCCTCTGCTCTGCTCTTTCTCTTGCTCTTTGATTACCAAAATGTGAGTATATTTGGCTGACGACGAAAGAAGTACAACTTTGTATAAACATGATACTCAACCTTACAAAATTGTATTTCTTTGTATTAATAAGTGAGGCAGAGAGTTCTGCTGTACAGAAAGCCAGACAGATGTGTACATGGGCTTCAACCTGAAATTGGTCCCTGATTATATTAAAGATGATCAGCTTCTTTTTAGCTTTAACTTTTTAAACTATTTATACAAACCATTCACATGTCAACGACTGGTACTAACGTTAGTCTTCTATATGAAATAGCTTCTCAAAAAATGTAATAGAACAGTTCAGGGTGCACTAAGAAAGCAGAGTGTATTGAGCACATAACTAACTGTGTTAAGGACGCCTTTTATTCCCACTTTTATCAGACTGTACAACTGTGTTAACTTTATTAATATCACTCTTCAACATTCCTCTCCACTGGACTTATTTTGTGGACCATCACACATTCCACTAATGTTTTGATAAATTTCAATACAATCCTGTTAATTCTTTCACTAGGACTATGTATCACTTTCATTTTTATTTATTTACTGCCTTATGCATGTTATGATCCGTGTATTCCATGCATTGTTCCTGTTCTGTGACCTGTGCAAAAGTCTAAGGCACATTTAAAGAACTATTGTAAAGTAAATGTTCCTTCATACATATTGATATTAAATATTTATATAAATTAACATAATCTGAACTAAACAGGAAAAACACTACTGACAGTAATCTCAGAGAAACTGTGTAGTTTTATAAGGCAATAAAGGGGTAAGGTTTTTCCCCCCGTAGAGTCTGCAATAGTTGCTGGAGTGTTTGACTTTCACACTTGCTTCTGCTTTTACATATAAAAAGGACAGCTTTCATTATATTCTTTAACATCTGTTTCTGAAAAGTGGTCAACAGACTACTGTCAGATTGGGAACATGTGAACTGAAGCTATGCTATAAATTATAGTGTACTTCATGCTTATCGTAGTATATGGGGAAAAATGCTTTAAATGTTACCTTTCTTGCGAAAAATGACTGCAGTTACTATCCATCCAACAGTAAAAAGACATGCGGAAAATGAAATCACAACAATCCACTTCCAAGCATCAAAGACTTTACCTAAAATAAAACCACATGCATCACAGGACTGTCATTTTAAGAAACATAAACTCTGAAATAATTTCTATAAAAGCAGAACAGTATAATGTACAATTACAGCAGGATATATACAGTATGTTGTATTTACTTATCATTGACACTTACCATTAATGATAACTTCTGCCTCCATCATGTGATGAGTTTGTTGAAATCTGCAGTAAAATCTGTTGGAGTCGCTATAATCATGAACAGTGATGCGGCGTTTCACACTGAAGCCCTCAGTGTCTCTGTGTATCTGTGTGTCTTCAGCAGTTAGAGGAGCTCCTTCTCTGTCCAGCCACAGAACATCAGGTTCAGGATTCCAGCCTCTGGACTCACACACCAGATTAATCCCTCCTGAGTTATCATAACTCTCCATCATGATCACCGGCTGACTTCCCTTAACTATAGTCATTAAACAAACAAGTTTCATAATTATTCTTTTAAACTATTAATTGCTGGGTTTTAGAAGCACACTAGAAGTACTAGTGAGTGTATGTCTGACCAAAAATGCTTTCATATAATAACTGACAAATACTACAGATTAAGTGGTTTATACTGTATATCAATAATAATAATAATAATAATAATAATAATAATAATAATATTGTAATAATAATAATAATAATAATAATAATAATAATAATAATAATAATAATAATAATGTATTTATTGTAGTTGATCTTACCCTCGACAATGATATGAACAATTGTGTCATCAAACCAGGATTTGTCCTCAATGAAACACTTATACTCTCCTTCATCAGTGACTTGGATCGCTGAGAGTTTGAGTGAAGCGTCGCCTTTCTGTAGCTCATCTTTGAACAGTGATGTTCTTCCTCTGTAGGACTGAGCTTGCTTTTCATTTCTGTCTTC